>JASDQU010105783.1:164229-205473 GCA_032191745.1 Picea mariana
GGTTCCTAACCTGATATGCAATCACATAAGCAGCATATAACAGGTAAGCATAAAATGAAGCAAACATACATAAACACAATATCAACAACACACAGAGTTCAAACGCGTCCATGGAGTTTGAATCAGTCTCTTCCTATTAATTCAATAACTGTACATGGAGTTTCTTCACAAGCTCTCTGCTCTGCTCTCTCTCTTGAAATAAAATGCTGAATCTGAATAATGTTACAATGATACACGGGGGGGTGTCTATACTTCGTTTTCCCTCTCTAAAGCTAAAACTGTCTAATCTACAGTAATTTCCTATCTACCAGCATTAAAAACCTTAAATGCCTTTCTATCTACATCATAAGGCTCGCTTTGAATGTTCTTCCTTCAAACGGCGGCGCAACGATCTTTCCCAAGTGATTCAAAATTTGCATGTGCTGGCACTTTCCAGCTGTATTTTCATTCCTCCACGTGCTAGCTCGCTTGGTGAGTTGTAGATGCTCCTGCATCAGAATCCATGCAACTTCACCTCATCCATCTATCTGTACCATAATCGATACTCATATGTGCCCTTCAGATATCTCAAGACATTCTTACCCACCTTCCAAAAGAGTTTGGTAGGCTTAACCATCGCTTGACTTAGTTGGTTAACCGCATAGCAAATGTCCAGTCTCATGTTCACTAAATACATTAGAGAACCCACTGACTGTCGATAGACAGTAGCATCCACTACCTCTTCAGAAGTAGCATCCTCTTTCCTCCAGTTTCCTAGAAGAGGAGTATCCATGGGTTTCTAGCCCTCCATGTGAAACTTACCCAGTATCTCTCTTGTATACTTTCCTTGAGACACAAAAAGTTCACCATCTCGCTGCCATATTTCCAATCCAAGGAAATAATGAAGAAGGCCCAAATCCTTCATCTCAAACTCCTTTGAAAGGTCCTCCTTGAATGAGTGTATCATCTGCTCATCACTAGTCAATATTAAATCATCAACATAAAACACAATGATTAAAAGCTTACCCTCCACCACAATTTGGTATAGGTTTGCATCTGCTTCACTTTTGGTGAAGCCCAATCTAGTGAAATAGTTGTCTATCCGAGTGTTCCAAGCACGGGGTGCTTGCTTCAGCCCATACAATGCTCTCTTGAGTCTGCACACATGCGAATCTCTATCATAGGTCTCAAAACCTTCTGGATATTCAATGTACACTTCTTCCTCAATGATCCCATTGAGGATCGCAGTTTTTACATCCATCAGATGAATGCGCCAACCCATCTGCATTGAGAGTGCAAGGATGGATCTTATGGAAGAGTGCCTTGTGACAGGTGCAAAGGTATCACCATAATCTATCCCCTCGATCTGTGAGAAGCCCCAGGCCACAAAATTGGCCTTGTATTTCTCCACACTCCCATTAGCAGCTTTCTTTACCTTGTAGATCCATCTCGAACCTACCACTAGTTTATCAATCGGTCTTAGGACAATTTTCCATAAACTATTTTTGATAATGGAGTCATACTCCTCTACCATAGCATCAACCCAAGTGGGGTCTTGAACTGCTTCCTGAAAGGAATATGGTTAAGTCACAATACATTTGCTCATGAGAGCCATGTATCCAGCAAATCGATCAAGAGACTGTCTCTGTCTGTGCTGTGAAATAGGGGCTCCTATATTCTGTGCAGCATCTAGTCTCAATCTATCAGCTTTCGTGGTGCGCTTTTTGCCATTTCTAATGGATGGCTCTGCTTGAGTGGTTTCCTCCACTCCATGAACCTCCTCATGTGGCTAATCCACAGCTTGAGACTCATCCTTGGGAACCAACAGTTCCTCTTCCGCATGCAAGTCTAGCTTCCTCTCAAGCGACAACCGCATGGCTTTCCCCTCATCAAATTTTATATTCCGTTGCATAACAGTCCTCTTACTGTTCGACAAATACACACAATAATTATGGGTGTTTCAGTGTACCTCACAAATATCCCAACTTCAGCACTCGGTTCCAGCTTCTTCCTGGCATCCTTGTTCACATGCACAAAAATAAATAAGCCAAAAAATTTTAAATGCGAAACATCAGGTTTATTACCAGTAAAAGCTTCTTCAGGTGTACTCATGTCAAGTACTCTATGAGGACAATGGTTCTGCACATAAACCACAATATTGCATGCTTCTTCCCACAAATGCAATGGTAGGCCTTGATCATGCAACATCGCTCATGTTGCACCCACGATTGTTCTATTCTTTCTCTCCACGACCCAATTTTGTTGTGGGTTATGAGGTGCTATGAGTTCTCTTTGAATTCATTCTCTGTTGCAGAAGTCTTTGAATTCATTAGAGATGTATTCTCCACCATTATCGCTTCTTAGAGCCTTCACTTGTTTCCCTGACTCTTTCTCCACCAATGCTTTAAACTCACAGAACTTTGAGACTGTTTGATCCTTCTTCTGCATGAAGAATATCTAGCATTTACGAGAAAAGTCATCAACAAAAATAACATAATACTTGTGTTTTGCTGTTGAAGCAACTAAGAATGATCCACACACATCCATGTGAATTCTCTCTAGGATCACCGAAGAACGGTTCTCCTTTTCATGAAAGGTGGACTTTACATACTTCCCCAGCGTGCACCCCTTGCACTGATCTAGCTGAGCAAGTGTTCCCCTTGGAAGTCCAGTAGATATCTGTTGCATGATCTTCAAGGATCCATGATGAAGATGGCCTAATCTCTTGTGCCATAATTCACCCTCATGCCGGCTCACCACTTTTTCTACCTTGCCTATCATGGCATTGCAGCCATCTACCTCCAGCATGTAGAGATTCTTAACTCGAATCCCTATCTTCTTGACTTGACTTGTTGCTTTATGTCGCAGGTAGGCTTTACAACTGCTAAAAAAAACATCATAGCCTCTGTCCTCCAACATTACGACCAAGATCAAGTTTTTCTTCAGACCTAGAACATGCATAACATTTTTCAATTGAAATGGTTTACCTGACTCCCTCTGAAAGGTAATGGTACCAATACCAGTTGCATTGTATCGTCCATCATCACCCATCTCTATATGCATTCTGAGATATTTATCCTCCAAGTCAATGAAAGACTCTCTATCTCCCGTCATGTGGAAGGAAGCACCACTATCCAAATACCACACCGATCCCGATGCACTTGAAGCCATGCATGTGATCAAAGAAAAGTCAAGCTCAAATTGTGAGGCAAGAGCTTCACCAGTTGCAGATCCAACAACCATCTTGTTCTTCTTCTTCTGTGGACAGTTAGAAGTGAGATTCCCATGTTCGTGATAGTGAAAACACTTCACTTTGGACAAATCCAGCTTCTTGACTTTAGACTCAGATTTTGATTGGAATTTCTTCCCTTTCCCTTTCCTTACCTTAGCAGTCAAAGAACAATCCTCTTCATCTTCACGCTTTGATGAAAATCCATCTCTGATGTTTCGCTTGAACTCCTCTTGCACCGGATCAGACCATAGTCGTTTGCAATCCAAAATTTTTTCCCTTCCATTGACAGATTCTTGATAACTGTGCTAACTCTTAGGAAGCCCTAGGAGCGCCAAGCTCACCAAATCATCAGCAGTGACTATTATTCCCACACTTCCAAGCTCATCCCGACATTGGACAAACTTCATGAGATATTTTGGAATAGTTTCACCTTTCTCCATCTTGATCTTCCTGAGTTTATCTTTGAGTGCCAATTTCCTATGGTCGCTATTTTTTTGGAACAGATCCGTCAAAACCTTCCACATTGCATATGGTGTGGTTTTCCCATGGAGACTTGAGACAATGTGGTCTCATACTCCCTCCAAAAAAATCCTCCTCGCTTTCACTACTTTCTTTTGCCATGCATCAATATTTGCAGTGTCTGTCACATCTGGCTTAGGAACATCTGCGTCAATGTAACCCTTCAAGCCATTGTCTTCGAGTACTGCTTCCATCCTGTCCTTCCAGGCGATGTAGTTAGAGTTTCCCTCGAGTGCATACTCCAACCTCAATCCATTGAAAGACATTTCGATCTTGAATCAGCTATCGCACCAAGAAAATATTGCAAATTCGAATGTTATCCAACCACCAAAACTCAACCCCTACAATCCCTCTTCCCTGGGAGGTTCGCACCCCACCTGAGAGTAGCCTAAGGGAATTTCGCACCCTGCCTGTGTGTAGCCTGTGAATTTTCCTAGGAAGTTCACACCCTGCTCCACTGTAGCCTGCGAGAATGCTCAAGAAGTTCTCACCCTGCTCTACTGTTAGGGTGAGGGAAGTTTGCACCCTGCTCCACTGTAGCCTGTGAGAATGCCAATGAATTTCGAACCCTACCTTTGTCTAGGGTGAGAGAATTACTGTTCTTGAAAATACCGGAAGTTTTCAGTACTAGATTTCGCACCCTACTAGAGACGGGACCTGCGAGAATGCAATTATGTTCACACCTCACTTCCATAGCTCTGTGGCCTCTGTGGCTTTGATAGCATGTAGAAATTTCGATACAAATTAATGTATTCCTGCGATTCTCCTTATCTAACAATTTCTTCCATTTGTTAAATACAGAATCACTTCTACTATTATTATTGCGGAAGTAATTAAACCACGATCACAACCACAATGCACAAAGTGAAATATCAATAACACACAACACATAAGTTTTACCGGGAAAGCATAAAGCTAAAAACCCCACTATAATATATTATGTATATCATGAATCATGAAACAATCTCATACAAAACTCTAAACCAAGAGCTCTCAGTACAATACAATCGTCTCACACTGTCATACACAAATTAGCAAATACATGTGCCAATTTCCGTGTCCAGATAGCCTGCCTCCTCTGCACAATCTCTACAATTCGAATTCTCACAATGATCTCAATTCCTTATGAATTGCCTAATTTTCACATGCTCATAAGCATATTCACTGCATGTGTGAACAAATCACAACTGATAGCCAACTATCCCTTTCACCTATTATCTCAACTGGATCTCCAATGGATTTGCATGCATGTAGTTAACCGTGACAAATCTTCAGTTGCATGTGAGTTAACTGATTAACTAAACTCTCACTAGTGCATGTTTAGTTACAACTAGCACAACTGATCTTAACTCACTTAACTACACTTATAATTCTGTTACAAATCCAAATCACTCAGTTATGAATGAAATAATAGATTAATATTTATTGTCTAATTTAATTAAGGGAAAAGTAAATTAGACACATGTTTCTTGTTGACTTTTCAACATAGAGCCTCATTGAAAACATCATCATCTTCTTGCGAATGAGCATAGCCATCACATCTCTTCTCAAAGATAAGTTGCCACCATTCTAGCGAGTCATTCACTCTGTAATTTTATAGTTTCTATACATTCTCTCATTAACAAAAAATGTGCATTAATGTATATTTTTGTTTATTGCAATATTTATGTGTATCTCTCAATATATTTTCATATTTCATTTTTATATCTCTACCCTCATTTCGTTCTCAAAATAATCTAGATTAGTGGTATCAGAGAAGGCTATTCCTTTTTGTTTCTTGTGCATGTCCCTGACGAGGTCAGGATATAGAGAGTTGGGTCTCGAGTTAGTTTCCCTTAAGGATAACTACTCTCTCAAGTCCAAGCGGCCTCCTATGGTGAAAGAGAAGAGGGATAGGGGAGAATAATATCCCATCAAGCTATTGCTCACTCAATCCCTCGTGTAACAGAGGAACGAGATGTTGGATAATTTTTCCCGAATTCTTCAACGATTTCCAAAAATAACAGGCGTGTCTTCGTCAAAACGTTTCTTTGAAGACACTATCCCATTCAAGGTACAATTTAATTTTGATATCCCCATATTTGAAGGTCAAATCAATGTAAATGCTTTGGAAAAATGGTTAAATTTGCTAGAAGGTTATTTCTTTGTTCACAATTTTTCTGACAAATAAAATATCACCTTTGCACTCATTAAGGCTCTCCCCCATGTCAAAAATTGGTGGGAAACTTACTGGGAGAAAAATTCTACAGAGGAGTTTGGAATATTTGGTGTCGAGCCCACTTGGGATTTTTTTATGGATGTGGTCAAGGAGCAATATTACCCTATGGGAACCCCTTGATGGGGTAATAGTGAGGGACACATGGAACTCAGAGGCGGCACAAAGAGGTCAGCATGGTGATTTCCATGTGACTAAAGCGTGGCAAGCACCATCGCCACCCCCATGCATTTAACTCCCCCATACGGCGTCCTAGGCACCATTAAGCCTAGTGCGCCTGACCTCCTCAAGCTGTCCCCTCCATGGCTCTGCTCATTGAACGCGCCTTTACTCTGCGCATGCGACATCACCTTCTTCTTCATCAACCATGAAGCCATTCGTCATTCCAACCTCCCTCCTTCACTACGCTCTCTTGCAACTGGATTTTTCTCCAACTCCTCCTCGACCATCTGGGGTATTTCCCTATGCTCACTATCTCCCCCTAGGTCATCAAAATGATGAGACAGAGAGAAAATCCAAGGAGAGGCTCTCCCTGGCAACCACTGTGGCCTCAACTGGTCCTCGCTCGTGTGCCTGCAACCTCCCCGAGCTCCTCGCCTGGTTCATCACCCTCACACTCCTCACATTCCTCATAGTATGAACAAGAACCACTCGCCACCTCCTCCCCTCCTGCTTCCTAGCTTGAGGGGTTGGCACTCTCTAATATCTCGCTAGGTTTTAACCCAGAACCCACCCTTGATAGATGCTCTTCATCTTGGGTGCCTCCTGCAGTACCACCAAATTCACCAGCCAGTACACCGGCTCCTCCAGAGACCTACTCAACTCGCCCACCCTTGGAAGCACCACCTCTTCTACAGGAAACTCAACCCAGGCCACATTCCTTTTCAGACTCAATCCCAGACTCGCAATTGCAGGATAGCATGGCCATTCTCCACGGGCTGGTCTTCGAGCTTCGACAGAGCCTGGATGACCTCCAGTTTTAGCTAGAGCTATTGTATGAGAAGACCTCTGTGCTCCTTCAAATCCTCTCCACCTTCCAAGGGGCCTTCCACTTCACACCAGATTCACTGGAGGTAGCAGAGCACATTCATACTTGAGATTTAAGTGAAAGGGGGTTTCCCACATGAGGTGGCGACTCTGGGCAGGCCATGCATGTGAACATGGATGAGGAATACACGCCCACCGAAGAAGAAACACTCAGGGCGTACGTTACAGTAGGACTGGGATTTCATGTGCCCAGGGAATTGGGAGGCACATGGACCGACGATAGACTAGAAAGGGGTGACTCGAATGTTGACACGCATGAGCAAATGGAATGGAGAGGGGAAGTTGTCGAAGAGGAGCCCCGGGACCTTGCAATCCACGCCACCTCTTCGTCTGGTTGGACAGGTTACAAGCCAAGTGTATGACCATCACACAGGTCTTGTATGGCCTCATGAAGGATAGTATTAGAGTTTTAATTTTGAATGTTAGTTTACTTTCTTCGCTCTATTTTTCAATTTTTGTAAGACTAGTAGTCATTTTGATCCCAACACTGACTGGCTGAACTAGTTTCACCATAGGAAAGTTCATTTATTACAGTACGACACTACTGCACACTTTGTAACTATGGATTTTTGAAGGCTCCTTATATATAAATTCTTACTTATATAAAAAAAATTATTACCCTATGGGAAACTATGATGACCATTACATGAGATGGACCATGTTGCATCAAAAGCAGGACCAAACAGTGTTGGAGTTCACAAATACGTTCCATACCTTGTATACCAAGCTGGGTATCAAAGACTCGGAGTGAAATTGGGTTCTGAAATACCATGGGGCTCTACATAGGTACATACAAAACAAAATGGATTTGTTGGACATCTCATCACTGGGAGCCATTTATACATATGTTGTCAAAATCGAGAAGAAATTCAAGCAACATAACAAGTGAGAATTTGGGTCTGCAAATCCGCAACAACTAAATCATGGTAAAGGAAACCCTAATTCAAAGAATATCCAATCTCAAGAAAACCAATCCAAGCCGTAGGAAAAGAAGAGCAATGGGAAGATAAAGAAGGATACTGGGAAGTTGTGTGACTTCCACAAAATCCCTTAGCACAACATTGATAGATTTTGCTCAAAATAATGATTGGTAATCAAGCTCAAAGAAACCAAGTTGAGCCCCAAATCAGACTTCGATTCAGACAATAATAAAAGGAGACAAATAATTAATGTAGAATCCACTGCTATTGTTGCGACCAAAACAATCCAACCAGAAGAACTAGAGGATCTTGAGGAGGGGGAGCGCCTTTTCCATTCATAGATTTCGATGAAGGGGACCCCGTTGCATATTATTGTTGATAGAGGAAGATATAAGAATCTCATATCAGCAGAGATCATCAAGAAGTTGTATTTGCTGAAAACACCACACCTGTAGCCATACAACATCGGATGGATCTGCCAGGGACAAGATCTTAGTGTCAGCTAGTACTGTCGCCTGTCATACAAAATCAAGCCCTTCAAGGATGAGGTACTGTGTGATGTTTCCCCACTATAATTATGTGATTTTATGTTAGGCCAACCATATATGTGGAGGTGTTATCCTATTTATGAGTCTCGACTTCGTAGTGTCATTGTTACTTTGGGGGGTCAACCCTATAGGATACTAAAGGTATTTATAACTACTGTATCAAAAAAATAGTGTAGAAACGTAATCTTTCATACCATAAAATTTCGCCTCTTCACAACCTAGTTAGAATAGGACACTGCAACCACTACAGCCTCGACCCAAGACCCTTATATCCAACAAAAGTAGATAAACAAGATTGTAGAAGAGAACCAAGATATTCCTACTGCACCTACAGGGGTGCCTCCACACTACCCAGTCAAATCAAGTTATGATAAATCCCTTCATTTTATTCATGCTACATCTTCACCGAGAGAGTCCTCCCACACTCAGAAAGATCATGCAGCCATATTGGTTCATAAAAACCTTCAACAAGCTAAGCATGGAACCTTCTTCAACAAGGCAACCAAATCACCAAGGTTTAGATTCAGCAAAAGCTTCCCTGAGGACCTGATGCAATGGAGACCATTTCTTCCTAAGGGGGAAGGATAGATCCATATGAAAATTGGTGGCCACCCACCTATTCCATTGGCTCAAAATAGGGGTTTCCACCTTGGCAGTTTTTCTACATCTTTTCGAGTCCTAAAATTTCGGGGCCATTTTGAGGCCCTAAACAACATTTTATGGGCCCGCCATAGCCACACTATAGGATTTATCCAAAGTGTGATGGAAAATTTTTCAGTCCTCATATATTATACCTTTCAAACAAACTATCGTGCACCCCAAACAAAGATCGTATGCAAAAGCTACGCCCTTGGGAAGTTGACATACCAACTACCCCCATCGGGGCCTGCAAACCTTTTGGTATTTCATCTTCCGAGGTTAATGTTTTGGATTTTATTTATACTAAAAAGGCCTCTAGAGCCTCATTGAAAACATCATCATCTTCTTATGAATGAGCATAGCCATTGCATCTCTTCTCATAGATAAGATGCCACCATTATAACGAGTCATTCACTCTGTAATTTTACAGTTTTTGTACATTCTCTCATTAATAAAAATTGTGCATTATTGTATCTTTGTGTTTAGTGAAATATTTCTATGTATCTCGCAATATATTTGTATATTTCATTGTTATATATCTTCCTTCATTTATTTCTCAAAACAATCTGAATCAGCATCCTTAAATTCCATCCTTGTAGCTGATGAAAACACACTTGATTTCCTTATTTTCCAACTTGTTCCTCTTTTCCTTGGGAACATGCGCAAATGCATCATATCCAAAGAATATGAGATGTGAAATGGAAGGATTGTTACCAAACCATACCTTATGTGGAGTCGAGTCAACTAGCGTCAAAGAAGGAGACCTATTTACCAAATATTTTGCAGTGTCCACTACCGGTTCCTAGAATTCTCGCGCGAGCCCAACACCATTGGGCATACTACTTTACTTATACATCAAAGTCTTGTTCATTATTTCAACAAATCCATTTAGCTTTGGGGTATACGGTGTGGTATTTTGTCATGTTATGCCACACTTCTTGTGGAACTACTTAAAATTCTTTCCACAGAATTAACCTTCATTGTCAGTTCTCAACACCATGGTATTCTTATTTGTCTGTTTTTCCACAAGATATTTAAACTTTTTGAATTCATCAAAAACCTCTCATTTATTCTTCAAGAAATATATTCATTTCGTCCTAAAAAAATAATCTATGAAGGAAAAATAATATAGGGATCCATTCAGTGAAGGGACCATTATCCCATATCCCCCTTCATATCTCTCATAATCATATAACCATTCTCTATGAGGTGTCATGTGAAAGGATGCAATTGAGTTGATCAACCAAACATCATGATCCGACTCTGTACTGGTTGATGCCATATACACATAACTCTTTTATCCAAAGTAATATTTCTCTCATTCAACTGCTACTTGTCGGATCCAGGACTGATATCATTTTCTTTTGAATTGCAATCCCTCTTGTAGTGCCCAACTTTACCACATTTCCAACATCTTCACATCAACTAAAATGGGGATTTAGATATACCCTTCAACTTAGGATTTATACCATATAATTTTCCCTTATCTCTGTCGATGTCGACCTATCGACCTATCAACATCAAGGCATCTTTAGTCAATGCTTCCATGTTCTTCCGTCTCATTTATTATAACATTAGAGATGTAACCATGTATTCAAGCATTAATGTTGTCGAATTTCTCCCTATAACCATGACTAAGATAACCCAGGAGTATGGAAAAGAACGAAATAGGATTATACATTTCTCCTCATCAGTGATTTTAATATCCACAGAAACTAACTAAATTATTACAGTATTGAATTCATTTAGGTGCTCTATTACTGAGCTCCCATCAGTCATCCTCAGAAGATAAAATTTCTTCCAAAGGAACAAGTTGTTTACTAGGGATTTTGACTGGTACAAGCTTCCCATATTGTCCCATGGTTACTGAAAGATAAATTCGAATCATACTCCTTTCCCTTCTATTGGGTTTCTCCCATTCTTCTCTCGACATACCCATCAGAATGGTTCCCGGGCTTACAACTTCCCACTTTTCTCATTCTACAAGGAGATATTCAATTTTAATCTTCCAAAGCTCAAAATTCTAGCCATTGAATTTTTCAATCTCAATTTTCGAACTTCTTTCCATTCTTTCAAGTACAACTTTAAATATCACTAACTTTCAACTCCCACTAGACCTAGAGCTCAGATCCAAGATCTGCTCAACCTTGCTCTGATATGACTTTTATAGAGAAACAAATACGCTCTTCTACTATCTAAATAAATGATTCATATAGGATTTGATACCAATTGTAAGGAAATAAACACCCAAACTAAACCAACCAAGAAAGAGAAGACAAATTTAAGTAGAAAATAAATGACAAACAAACAATACACAAATATTTTACCTTGGAAACCCAACCAGGAAAACCAACATTCCTTGAGTATATTTATCTCTTATTGTCTTATTAATCCATTGAATAAAGATTTACATGACTAACCTTGGTCTACACCTAATACACAATATCCATCATACTCTCTTTCTTTACAAAGGAACAACCCTGCAACCAATTCAAATTGCATCTACATGACCAAAAACCTTTAGCTAAAGATTCATGAACATTAAATTAATAAAATTGCAACGCACCTTACTTATATTCTTTACAACATGGAAAACCCTGAATCATGGTACCCAAAAATGATTACATTTCCACACAGATAATTGGATGCAATCCCATGAATCACAGAATTTTGTTACAGTCAACTTCATTCGGTTACTAGTCGACCTCTAGTTGGTCTTCAGTTGGTTTCCACTTGACCTCTTGTTTACCTCCTATAGGATAACCTTTAAAATTCTCATTGATCACTTCGTATTTGACTTCCCAATCGATCACTTTGACCTCAACTTCCTGGCCCATCACTTCGACCTTGACTTAACCATTAACTCAACTTGACTCGCCGGATGACTTATCATCTAGCCAATCCACCTTGACTAGATAGTTGGATGACTATTATTTAACTACAAAGAATATAACATCCCAACAATGATATACTAAGACAATCACTGTTGTATCAAAATATCATAAAATCAAGTGTTTCATGATTGGTCTAAGCATATTGAGAACAACTACCACTTCATTAGAGACAAGGTTTAGAAAGGAGGTATGGTTCTATAATACATTCTTGTTGGGAATGTGTTATATTATTTGCATGATATATTCATGCATTGAAGGGGGGTTGCAAAGGGGTTTGTCTAGGCCCCCCTACCTAGGGATTCAAGCGTAGAGCCCCCCCAAAATATTTTTTTTTTGTTTTTGGTCCATTTTTTCATATTGCAATGTTTTTCAGATAATGATTTTTCATCCAATTGTGATCTAATTATGATTAAGGAATTAGGGTTGTAATATAATCCAAGGTAATAGATTAGGCTTTTGGATATTGCAGAATCCTACACATTGTATTGTAAATGGTGAAGTTAATACAATGAGAAATAGAGGTTTATCTCTAAGGTTTGTTGGTTTTCCCAGTTAAGGGTTTCCAAGGTAAATCTCTATGTACCATGTGTGTATGCTATTGCTATTTTTATGTTTATATAAGGAAAATGTGTGCATTGTTTCACTACAAAAGGTTTAAAACTTACATTTTGTATTAGAAAGAGATTATTGGATTGATGTTGACACCTTTGTTGCTAAGGGTTTAGCTCATTTTGATAGAGCAAGTTTATCTTAGGTCTATGATAAATCCGGTTTTATTGGGATCTCTATGGTGGCGATTCTTGTGATGAAAGAGAATGTTAAGAATTTATAAAATTTTGATTGATAAATTTGATGGGTAAATATTTTAGCTATGGAATCTCAAAATGGAGGATCTTCTTGTAGACAAAGAAAAGTGGGTTGTTGTGGATCCTTGCACTACACCTATGAGTATGTTGGTAGAATACTAGATGAATTTAGATAGGAAGGAAAAGAGTACAATCTAGATGTGTCTTTTAAATTCCGTGTTATTGAATTTTTTGGGAGAATATACAACGAAGGTGTTGTAGGATAAGTTAGGGACTTTATATCAGTCTAAGTCCCCGGTAAACAAAAGTTTTCTTTGAAAGAAGCTTTACCTCCTAAGGACAAATGATGGAGACTCTATGATAGAGCATTGAAATTATTTTAATACTATGGTAAGTTAGTTGTTTCATGTTTATATTAACATTTATGATGAAGATAATTCCATTAGTTTTTTATTTCCTTTTCCAAATTCATGGGAAAGTTTGGTTGTAGCCATTGGCAGTAAAGAAATCACATTAAAGTTTGATGATATCGCTACATCCTCGCTATTAGAAGAAATGAGGTAGAAAACCATGGATAGTTAGAGAAAAAATGTCTTATCAGTAATCGGTCATTCCAAATAATGAAATAAAAATAAGTTGATGGGAGGGTGATCTAAATCTCTTGGAAAATCCTTAAGGAAATGCTAGAAATGTGGTAAACTTGGGCATTATAAGAAGGATTGTAGATATAAAAGTGTTGATAAAGGTAAGGGATTTGATGATGTTCATTCCATAGGAGGGCGGGGATGTGCACTTCACTTCTTCAAGAACACATTTAGATTGTGATGTATGACTCATTAACTCGAGTGTTTATTTTCATATGACTCCTCATAGGGAGTGGTTTTGTGAATATGAAATGTATAATAGAGGTGATGTTTTCCTAGGATATGACTCGATATCCAGAGTCATGGGATGAGGAAAAGTCAAGTTGCTTCTTAAGGATGGAAGGATTAGAACACTCCTTTGGTTTTTTCACATTCTAGAGTTGGATAGAAACTTGATATCTGTAAGTAAGATGCGTGATGTAGGTGTATTGATCAGGATTTTTATGAACATAAGGAAATGAAAACACATTATTAAAATATGTTTAATATAGAATAACATAGGTACAATAAAATTGGTTTCTATTCAATAAGGAAATAATCTAAAATTGTAAAATGCACTGGAAAATAAGCTTGTTGGAATGGTGGTGGCTTATCTCTGAGAAGAGATGCGATGACTATGCTCATTCACAAGAAGATAATTACAATGAGACTCTAAAAGATTTTTTACAATGGAAATGAATGCCAAAACCCTAGACATCTAAAAACCTAACCCTAGGATATGAAGCACCAAAAGTCATGTGGGCCCCGTTGGGGTAAGCTAGTACATCAACTTCCCGAGGTCGTAACTTTTGCATACGATCTCCATTTTAGGCGCACGATAGCCCATTGGAAAGGTCTATCTGAGGAATACACATGTTGTTGTCAGAATCTAACTCTATCTTTAGTTTGATTGTGGTGAGACCTAAAAATGTTGTTTAGGGCCCCAAAACAGCCCCGGAAGTTAGGGACCCAAAAACTAGGAAAAAATGCCAAACTGGAAAACTACCAAAATGAACAAGTTAGAATAGGTGGGAGGACACTAAAATCCATATGGATCAATCCTACCCCCTTAGGAATCAATGGTCTCAATTTCCTTGAGTTCCCCCATCAAATGAGGAAATTTCTACTGAATTTGGTCCCGGGTGAGCCATTGGCCTTGGTGCAGAAGCTGCCCTGCTTTGACAACCCAATAAAGATGGATCCTTTGTTGTCGAGTGACCTTGACATGTGTGTACACAATCTGATCATTGGATGCCTATTGTATGCATTCAAGGTTTAGATCTATTGGTGTCAACTTCTTTGTGATCTCTGAGGTGTCCAATAATGGTGGGAAATATGGCCGAAGGAGAGCCACGTTGAATATTGGGTGCAGGCCAAGGAAAGGGGGGATGTTGAGCTCAAACAAATTGTCACCCATAGCCTTGGTGATGGTGTACGACCCATAACAGAGTGGGAGAAGCTTTCTATGAGACCATGTAAGGCGTTCTTTCTGCAAGTGCAACCAAACTTTGTCGCCCACCTAAAACTTATGTGGCAGCCAGTGTTGATCATGGTGCTTCTTGTACTTGGAATTGTACTTCTGTAAATTATCCTAACCTATTGGTGGATGTGGTAGATCCTCTCAATGAACCGGGTGGCTTTGTCATCTTTAGGTGGATCAGGGGATGAGTCGACCAAGGTGGTTGAGAGGGGTAGTGCAACATCCATGGGGCCCAATGGTTGGAATCCCAACCCCACCTAAAAGGGGTTGTGGCTACTAGAGCTATGTAGGGCTCGATTGTAGCTATGATGGACATAGGGAAGACTCTCATCCCATGTGCGGGGGTGACTCGAATTGTACATGCACAGGATATGCATGAGCATTCGATTGACGACCTCAGTTGGCCATTTTTCTGGGAGTGGAAGGGATTTGGTGAGCTTGGTGTCCAGGAGTGACCAGAGGCTTGACCAAAATGTGATGAGGAACCAAGTGTCTTGATCTAAAATAATGGTTTGTGGGATCCCAAAATGTACCCATACTAATTCAAATAATACCTTGGTAGTGGCCTATGTTGTGATGCTCTTCTTACAAGCAACCATAATCGTCATCTTGGAAAAGTGATCAACAACCACAAAACACAATCATTTCCTCTCTTGGTGGACGAAAGGCCTGACATGTAGTCAATTGAAATGGATTCCCATGGCCTATCAGGATTAGGCAGAGGGGTGTACATGCCCTGTTTCTTAGTGGTCGGTTTGGCAATAGTGCAGGCAATGCATGACTTGATATACTTGTCGACATACTGTCAAAGTTTCGGCTAGTATACATGTTTTTGCAACATGACCAATGTCTTTTTGACACCAAAGTGTCTTGCCACCCGACTATAGTGAGATTCCCAAATCAGCTTCGCGCACTCGCTTTATGGAACATAGAGATGGCCTAGACGACACAACAACTCATACTGAAGATGGAATTAATGACCACTGATTTTGCGCCCAACATTTGGTAGGTGGTGGAGAAGTCACGGTCCATCTCATAAAGGTGGGGCCATCCGGAGGTCTCTTGGCCGCAAGAGTCTAGCACCATGGTGAGTGACATGACTGGAGGTTGACTGAGGAAATAAACAACTCGGTTGGTACTTCCTATTTTATACTTGATGTTGAGGTGGAACTGCTGCAAGTATGTGGACCACTTCTAATGGCGGTCATTCTGCAATTTTCCTCGGGTCTGCATGAACTGTAGCAACTTGTGATGAGTGTGGATGATTGTCTCCTTCCCAAGACTATAATGTCTCCACTGGCGACAGGATTTCATAATGGAGTACATTTCTGTGTCGTAAGTAGGGTAATTACAAACAACATCTGATAATGTCTCACTATGATATTCCATGGGGTGGCCATGTTGAGTGAGAACGACGTCCACAACATAGTTTGAAGCATCTGTCTCAATCCAAAAGGGATGTTGTAGGTTTGGTAATGAAAGTACTGGGTATGAGAACAAGAGTTGCTTCAAATCATTGAAGGCTTGTTTTTTAGATAGGCCCCACATAAATTTTTTCTTACCACCACCCCTGGTTACTTGGATGAGGGCCCATGTGATATGAGAGAATCCCAACATGAACCTGCAATAGAAATTGGTGAGGCCCAAGAAGCTCTGAAGCTCAGTGAGTGTGGTTGGGGGTGGCTAGTTACGGATGACCTGGATCTTGTATGGATCCACATACACACCATGCTAATCAACGTTGTATCCTAATTAATGGACCCTGTCCATGTCGAAGGAGGATTTTTTCAACTTTGCATATAGTTGGTGTTGTAGCAGGGTGTGAAGAACATGCTGAATATGCTGCAAGTGTTCTAACCAAGTATTGCTGTAGATGAGGATATCATCCAGATACACCACTAAAAAATTATTGGTGAAAGGTCACAATATATCATCCATCATCCTCATGAAAGTTGTTGCGGTATTTTTCAAACCAAAGGGCATGACCAGTAATTCAAAAAGACCTTCTTTTAACTTAAAGGCGATCTTCCATACATCTATCTATTCTATTGGGACCTAGTGGTAGCCAGAATTCATATCAATATTACTAAAGTATTTGTCCCCCATGAGTTGATTGAGGAGGTTGTCGATTTGGGGAATCAGATACCGGTTCCAGACTGTGATTTTATTCAGGGCCTGATAATCAATGCAGAGTCGCCAGGTCCCATCATTCTTTTGCACCAGCATGATTGGGATCCCACAAGGCGATGAGATGGGATGGATGTGCCCCTTGTGGAGTAGTTCTTGGATCTACCTCTTGATCTACTCATTTTCTAACAAAGAGCAGTGATATACTGGTCCATTGGGTAGTGGTGTGACAGAGGTCAAATTGATGGTATGCTTGACCTGGCAGTGTAGAGGTACCCCGATAGGTGACGAGAATATATCTGAGTATTATTCCACGACATTATACACTTTCTTATGTTGTGTGGAGATATCAAACATGGAGGCCTTGAATATGGCTGCGATATTTTTCTTACTCTGAGAGAGAATCACAAAGAAGAAAAAATTCTCAGTCTAAGAGATGACCTTCTTGCATTGCTTGGCAGAGATCAAGGAAGTCGCACTAGGTGGGACTAACTCGAGTATCCTGTACAGTTTCCTGTTCAAAGTAATAATAACACTACGAGGCCTAGACTCATATACAACATGATGTTTCCATAAATATGGTTGGCCCAAAAGAACATTACAAACTTTGAGAGGAGAAACATCACACAATACCTCATCTTTGAAGGTATTTATGTCATATGATGCGGAGATGACATTGTTGGCTGATGTGGAGATTTCTTCCTTGGTGGAGCCATCCAATGGTGTAGGGTTGCATGTGTGGTGTTGTTGACAGGGCTAGCCACTTGATTACCTCTACTGAGATGAGGTTCTTCTGGCTTCTGTTATCAACGTTGAAGTGCAACAGGGTGCCTTTTACCCACATTTTTGAATGGAAAAGGTGATCGCCTTCTTCTAGCTCGTCCAGTTCACCAGGATGGAGCTCGGTGGTAGAAATAGTAGCATTGGATTCTATGTCAATGAGCCATATTCCCCTTTCTGGTTTTGACTCAGAGTTGGAACCCCAATCTAATTTAGAGTCTTTCACTTCCGCCACCAATGATTTCTTTGAGCGGCAATCAGTAGTGTTATGCCAAGGGCTCTTATGGAAGTCACACCACTTCCCAGTATCTTTTTTTGTCTTTTTGGTGTCCTTCTTTTCTTGCGGCTTGGACCGGTTGTCCTGATACTGTCCATATTTTCTTTGTCCTTTTTTCTATGGGTTGGGTCCACCCTTTCCTAGATTTTGCTGTGAGGGATTCCCAAGCCCAAATTTCCGTGTATTTTTTTCAAGCTTCTACTCGATTTTGACAGCATATCGATAAGCCGCACCCAAGGACAAGATGTCTAGAAATTCCATTTCGGTCTGGATGTATCTATGGAGAGCACCATAATACTTGAGTATCATATGTCACTCTGAATATTTGATACCGATTTTGGTGTGCAAGGTATGGAAGATATTTGTGAACTCCGACACTGCTTGGTCTCTTTCTTCTTGCAATGTAGTCCATTTTGCATATAATTCGTCACAACTTTCGACAGGGTAGTATTGTTCCTTAATAGAATCCCTGAAGGATTCCCACGTGGCTACGACTATAAATAATGAGGGTTTATCTGTTTCCTTTTTCTCACATAAATTTTCCCAACAATATTTGACATGGGGAATGACTTGAGGAGAGAAAAAGTAACCTTTTCTCTATTCGAAAAGTTATGGACAAAAAAATACCCTTTTAGTAGATTCAACCAGTTTTCTACAACATATGTGTCTATCTGACCTTCAAATATAGGAATATCAAATTTTATTTGTACCTTGAATGGGGTGGTGCCTCCTCTCGAGGAAGATGCATCATTTGTCGATAGTCGCCGAAGGAGTTGTGCAAAAATATCCATCATCTCGTTCCTCTATTGCATGAGGGATTCCTCAAGAATTATTTTGAAAGGATCTCCTATCCCATCATATTTATTTTCTTCGACCATGAGAGGTTTCTTGGGCATGCGAGAGCTTTTGTCCTCAATAGAAACAAGATCGAGACCCAATTCTTTGTACCTTGACCTCATTGGGGACATGCATTAAGAACGACAAGGAGCAAACCACTCTGATACCACTGATCCATATTTTTATGAGCATAACGAAATGGATACATATTATTAAAAGATGTTTAACACATAATAATAGAGGTACAACAAAAATGGTTTCTATTCAATAAGGAAATAAGATGAAACTATAAAATGCAGCAGAAAACAAGCTTGTTGGAATGGTGGTGGCTTATCTCTGAGAAGAGATGTGAAGACTATGCTCATTCACAAGAAGATGATTACAATGAGGCTCTGAAGGAATTTTTACAATAAACACGAATTCCAAAACCCTATATATTCAAAAACCTAACCCTAGGAGATGAAGCGCCAAAAGTCATGTGGGCCCTATTGGGGTAAGCTAGTACATCAACTTCTCGGGGTCGTAATTTTTGCATACAATCTTCATTTTAGGCACACGATACACCGTTGGAAAGGTCTATCCGAGGAATACACATGTTTCCATTAGAATCTAACTCCATTTACAATTTGACTATGGAGAGCCCTAAAAACTTTGTTTAGGGCCTCAAAACGACCCCGGAAGTCAGGGACCCGAAAACTATGAAAAAAATGCCAAACTGGAAAACTTTCAAAATTAACTAGTTGGAATAGGTGGGAGGCCACCTACATCCATATGGATCATGTAAATACTATGTTTGAAAGGGATACTTGAAAAATCATTTGAGAATAAATGGTATTGACGAGGTGAGTTTGGAATGGAACTATGTACAAGCTATTGGGAATCACCATCACTAATGGGTGTAATAGTTCTATTGCTCCTAAGGTTGGAAATGAAGAAGACACAAATCTTATTGTATTTGGATAAAATACACTCTATGGAATCAAAGGCTAGGACATATTGGAGATAAGGGCCTTTGAGCATTACATGGTAAAGGCATGGTTGAAGGTTTTCCTTATTGCACACTAGATTTTGATTTCTATGAATATTTCATATATGGTAAAGAAAATTAGGTAAGATTCTGATATGGTTTAACAAGAGCAAAGGGAATATTGGAGTTGGTACATAGTGATGTGCTTGGACCTATGCCTATTCCATTATTAGTTAAATCTATGTACTATGTTTTATTCATATATGATTTCTTGAGGAACACATGAATTTATTTCCTCCAAAATAAATCTGAGGTCTTTGGAAACTTTAAATAGTTTAAGGCTCTTGTGGAGAATCATAAAGAGAAGAAAATATAAGTGTTGAGGAAAAATAATGATGGAGATTTCTACATGAATGAATTTGAGGAATTATGTAAGAAGCATGGAATAGAAAGGAAAAATAATACTCCATACACACCTTAACAGAATGAATAGGACATTGATGGAAAAGGAAATGAGCATGCTCAGTGGTGTCAAGTTAGGATAGGAATTTTGGAAAAAGGTAGTGGATATTGCATGTTACCTAGTAAATCAATCACCCTCATCAACATTGGTTGACAAAAATTCACATAAGGCATGGACTGGTAAAAACCTTCTCTTAAACATATCATATTGTTTGGTTTTGATGTTTATGTACATGTTCTAAAGGAAAATGGGAGTAAGTTGGATAATAAAAATGAAAAATGTATCTTTATTGATTATAAATATGGTATAAATGGTTAAAAACTTTGGAAACTTGTAGTTAAGAAAAAAATTTATAGTCCATATGTTTTTTTTAGAGAGGTTAAAGATGGTCCCGATAAGAAGTCCTACCAAGGGAAAAATAACTAGAGATGATAGAGTTCTAGTTGAAGGATGAATAATTTGAATCAATAGAAGAACATGAATAAGAAGAATACAAACCTGAAAATCTGATATTGAGGAGATCAATTTGGGAAAGAAGGAAACCAAAAGGGTATACTCCACCTAATTTTCATTCTAGTTTTTCTTTATCTATTATTGATGGTGATCCCATAAATGTTAGGGAGTCATTGGATTGAGATGATGGTAAACTCTAAAAGAAGGCCATGGTTGAAGAGATGGTTTCCTTGGATAAGAATGAGGCTTGAGATATAATTGAGTTTCCATTTGGAAGACAACCCATTGGTATCAAATGGGTGTTTAAGAAGAAGTTGAATGAAGAAGGTAAACTGGAGAAGTACAAATCTTGCTTAGTAGCAAAGGGATATTCCAAGGTAGAGGGAATCGATTTTTGTGATTTTTTTTATCCTATTACTAAATTAAATTCTATTAGATTTATTTTGTTTTTTTGTTTCTACTTTTAATATTGAAGACAATATGGATGTGAAGACAACATTCCTACACACAGAACTTGAAGAAGAAATCTACATGAAACAACTAGAAGGTTTTGCAATGAAGAGAAATAAAGAATTGGTTTTTAAGCTAACAAATTACGTTTATGGGTTAAAACAATATACAAGAATGTGGTATCAAAATTTTGATACTTATATATTGGGACTTAGTTTCTCAAGAAGTAAAGTTGGTCACTATGTGTATTCCACGTTAGTCAGTGATTGTTTTATTTATGCGATCTTTTATGTTGATGATATGTTACTGATTGGAAACAACAAGGAAATTATCAATGATTTCAAAACTTAGTTGTCTTATAAATTTGATATGAAAGATATTGGTGCTACAAATTTTATATTAGACATGGAAATTAAAAGAGATTGGGAAAACGTGAAACTTTGGTTGAATCAGAGGAAAATGTTGAGACAAAATTGTAAAGGTTTAATATGTAGGAATGTAAATTGATCAAGATCCCTATTTGTGTAGGTGTAAAGTTATCTAAATATCAATGTCCCAGGACATAGGAAGATGAAGAGGAAATACCTCATGTTTCCTATACTAGTGTTCTTGGTATTTTTATGTATGTGATGGTCTATACTAGACTAAATATTTCCCATGTAGTGGGCGTTTTGAGCAGGTATATGTCAAAACTAGGGAAAGAGAATTAAATATATCCATAAACAAGTTATTCAGGTATTTGTGTGGCACTATAGGTTATGGAATTTTCTACTAAGGAATCCTTGGACCAGACATAGCATTACATGTACATGGCTTTGTTGATGCAGATTGGGCTATATATATGGATCGTAGAATATCTACAAATGGTTATGTGTTTAAGCTATTCAAAGGAGCAATTGGTTGGTTGAGAAAGAGATAGTCTATAGTTGCACTCTCAACTACAAACATTGTAGCCACTCATGCAGGTAAGGAATATATATGGTTACATATATTGTTTTTAGGTATTGGGTTTGTACAACAAGTTGTAAGCTTAAATTGTATCAATCAATGTGCAATCTTTTTGGCAAAAAACCCTTCTTATCATTCTAAAACGAAGAATATTGATGTTCAATACCATTTTGTGAGAGACATGGTTGAAGAAAAGAAGAAGCTTTTGGTGAAGGTTGAAACTTTGAATAATGTTGTAGAGACATTGACAAATTCTATTAGTACTGATAAGTTATCTCGGTGTCGAGAAGCAATGGGCATTGTTTCCTTGAATAATTGACATTGCAATCCTCGATCCCCCTGTATGCAAAGAAAACAACAAGTGGGAGAATGTTGGGATAGTGAATTATTATTTTCAAGATTATCTCCACATGTTGGGGGGCTTGGCTACGCCCCCATTTCCTAGGCGTTTGGGGGTGAATCTTTCTAAAGAACAATTTGGATTGTTTTTGTTCCATTTTTTTTTTCCTGTTTTGGGGTATTTTGGCTCATTTTAATCTAATTTTGGTTACAGAATTAGGGTTGTCATCTAATCACATTTAACATATTAGGTTTTGGAAGGTGCATAATCTATATATTGTATTCTAAACAGTGAAGTTAATACAATGAGAAGTAGAGGTGTGACTATAGGGTTTGCTAGTTTTCTTGGTTAAGGATTTCCAGGGTAAATATTTCTGTACTGTGTGTATGGTATTGTTATTCTTTCTATTTTTATAAAGAATCTATATGCATTGTTTCATTTCAAAATATTTAAAACTTATAATTCCAACAAATCAACAAGTTGTTAATATCTTGACTAAGCCACTTGTAAAAGGAAAATTTGAGATATTCAAAGAAAAACTTGATATGGTGGATAACACTTTCGATAAGAGGGAGTGTTAGTGAAAATACTTCATAAAGAGGGAGAGGGTGCATGCATGCACCTACCTAGCTACAGACAATCATCTACAACAATATATCTGGTCAACTGCAAATCTAGGTGCATCACTCCTAATTTATAGCGAGAGAGGGTGCATGCATGCACCTAACAACTAGACTTAGATAAGTCACGTGTAACTTACATATTATTTTAGAGGCATGTGCCACCATTTAAAGATAGACTATGACTCAAAATAAAAATAAAAATAAAAAAATTGTTGGGTTTTATTTTTTATAATTCTGATTTTAAGTCACATGTAAACCTATTTTTGTAAACCCTTGCACACTCTCCTTAGATATATATGAGAGAGGGTAGTGGTATAGATTAATTCATTGAGTCCCGAGTCTAGAAGGAAGCAATTTAGGGGTATTTTCATGTAGCACCAGTTTTTTCATGCTTAGAATTAATAAAAGAAATGACAATTTTTGATAGTCATATATTGAATCCCATGCTTTGTTTTCTACAACATGTGCTTATATATTCTAGAATTTACTAACATATTTTTTTTGATAGGTTATTAGTTCTATTGTTTTTAGTTTCCTGTAGGAATTTTAGTACAATGCACAATCTGTTCACCATGAGCTAGACATTTTTTTAAATAGTTTTTTGTTTTGTTTTACAAATACGTTATTTGTTTTCCTAGCAGTGTTTGATATTCATTTTATTTTTCCCCATGTTTGAAGTTGGAAGTTCATTATTTCCTTTCCAATATGATAAAGTATTTGGACCTCTTTTGGCAGTATGGTGAACCTGAAAATGGGACAAAATGACAAAGATTGACTTGTAAATTGTTTGGATAACCCATGATAGGAGGGGTTAGCTAGTTGAAATATCACTTGGATGGAAATGAATGGAATGAGGTTTGAATTTGTACTAAATAAACCTTAGATATTGTTTTATCTTCCCACAAATATATTTATGAAAAGGATAAAAAGAGTGAAGACACAACAACTATGAAATTTTAACTTACCACTAGTGGAGTGGCTAGATCTTCAAGAACCATATGCATATCTAGGACTCACGGTAGTGAAAGGGACACCATGTATTCACCTTACATGAGGAACTCACCTTTATTTGATCCAAGAAATGAATATGGGGCACAACCTTCCATTTGATCAATGGTTAAAAAAAGGAGAATCAATAAGTAGATAGGGTTGTGAGGAGGCATATTTTTTGGAGAGACATATCTTTGAGAGTTATAAACACTAGTCCATTTTTATATTTAGTGCGTGATGCTATCTCTATTGTTTTCCTAGTTTATAAGTTTCCTACCTAGGAGAAGTTGCAAGGGACAATTCTTCAAGCAAAAAAGGATGGCATCAATACTAAATTGGAGGACCTAATGAAGTCACAGGAGACCACTGGATGCATAATGACGTCCAAAGGTTGGACGAATGGGAAGGGTAGGACCCTTATTGATTTCTTGGTACATTTTCCTATGGGAAAAATGTTTATTAAATCCATTTGTGCAATGGAGCATGTTAAAAATGCGACATTGTTGTGTGAATTGTTGGATTGGTTTTTCTAAAAGATTGGTTTGCAACATGTTGCACATATAATACTAGATAATGTTGCTAATTATGTGGCTACTTGAAAGTTGCTAATGGAGAGTCACTCCATAGTGCTATGAACTCCATGTGTTACCCATTGCATCAATTTGATGCTTGAGGATGTGGGAAAAAACTCATTCATCAAGGAGGTTATTGATCAGGATAAGAGCACCACAAAATTCATATAGAAACATGCATTTGTTCTTGGCCTCATGAGGAAATTCACAAGAAATAGGGAGTTGTTGTGTCTTATAATCATATGTTTTTCCAATATATTTATTTCTCTTTGGTATATGACTGAAATACATTTTGAGTTGAAGTGGATGTTATTTTGTGATGTTTGGCATGATTGTGGATTTAGCACAAGATAGGATGGGAGAGCCATCATGATCCGAAATGGGTCCAAAAAAGTGAATGGTTGTAATACTTAGTACCTAAAAACATTATTTGGTAATTAATGAAGGATAGATAAACTATTAAAGAAAATGAAAATGTAAAATTAAATAAGACAATATAGAGGAAAAACAAGAATTAAATAAAACAAAAAATGAAATAGGAGAGAAAATACCTAGGAATGGGAAATGAAAGGTCAATCCTATTGGCCTTTCCATTACCCTATCTCTCCCAATTTATTCTTTTAATTTCACTCTCAAAGGATATTTTGGCCGAGTGGAGAGAATGCAAAGGAGAAGTGTGAATTATTGAATGGCCATAGAGCTGTGATCTACATTATAACTAGAAATTGTTGAATTGAAAACTAAGTAACCATTTTATGTTGGTGTTTTTTCCTTTGGTTTTCCACAAGTGAAATTTGGTGTCTTTGTGTGATGGAATTTCATTGTGGCTATGCTAATTATTATGCTTGAGTTATTAGTGTTTCTCTATGTTTGAAATGCTACTAGTGATTGGATTAACACTTGTGATGAAGAAATGTCATGGTAATACATTATATTTACTCATGAATTCATTTTCCATGAACACCAATTTGATATAAAATAGAGATATAATCACATATGTCTATTCTTGTTGAATTCTGATATCTATAGCCATCAGAAACTAGTTGTTTCAATTAATTAGCTTAGTTTTTATTATGTATATGAAGGTTGAGAAAATTTAGACTTGTTAAAGCATACAAAACAATGGTTTTCTTCTCCATTTCCATACACAACATGAGGTTCTTTCCCTCTACCATGAATTTTCCATGTATATTCTAGGAGGTTGTACAAGCTATGCATAGCCCATCATGGCATTCTCATCTCCCTAGGGGTCACATAATTTGAAGGTTGGATGTGTGGGACGAAAGTGGATATATTTAATTAACCAATTTCATAGGCTTCTACCTCCACTAACTCATGGCTTCTTTGGTTAATGTTTTTTGGCATTTACTTAGTCAATACATTCAAGAAAAGTTTGTTTATCTCATTCCCATGTAGATATGAAGGAACCTCACTTATAAATACATATTTTATGACTTGTAAAAGAATTGTTTATGGAAACAATTCTTATGAAATTCCATTCATCTTAAGAATCCATTTCATATTTGATGTAATTATTTTTTGTCTCATACATGTTGAAATAATGTTGTGCAAGCTAAATTGGAGTATGATTGTAAGCATAGAAAATGTGTAAGGATGGGCATTGAATGGTACATATTAATCCATTGTGAAGGTTCTATGAACCATATTCCCTTTATCAATGAAGCTTCATCCCAAGTACTCCTCTTCCTTGAGAAAAAAATGCATATGTACATGTGAGTTTTTCATTGTGTTAAAAGTATGAGTTGAATTTTGTTCTTCATCATTGTTGGAACTATACAATGTGCTTATTGTTGGTTTGGATTACAGGTTAAATTAATTGACTAATTTGTTGTTTGATTGTTGATCTTAAGTGTATTGTTGGAGTTTACCTTCTGCATAAACAATTTGTTGTGGTGTTAACACTTACAACTATAAGACTAAGCAATAAGGAGTTATTCGTGTCCACACATTACACACGCAATAAATTGGATTTGAACTCTTGAACACAGTTCTTTCACAAACAGATTGAAAGGGTGTGTCACCCAATTGGTTCTTTAGAACAGAGTATTGCAAACATGAAAGAACAAAATCCTTGAAGAAATAAGCACAACTAATCCTCATGTGCTTTCCTAGTGATAATAATAGAGAAGTTTCCATTTAGAATCCTATTTATTATTATCATAATTATCTAGTTGTTATGTGTAGGACACACTGAGAACAAAGGTATTGTAGCCATCCAAAGGACATAGATATATACATAATTAGAGAAATAGAGATTGGAAGTTAATTCTACGGAGCATCTTTGTTGGTGAAGTGAGTGGGATATAAGCCCCTCATTTACAAATTGCATCGTTAAACTAATGTACATCAATTCTTTCTAGGAAGGTGTAAGAAGTGTGCATAGTTAGCAAAACTTTGGTAAAGGTTCTCTTCTTGGTTGATGGGGATAATCCTGTAATGGGCTACTTGTATGAGGCCATGGATAGGGTCAAATAATCTATCCGATATTATTATGTGGGAAAGGGTACCCTTGAATATGAAAAATACATCAAGATCTAGGATTTGATTTATAGTCGACAAATCAAGATGCTCCATCATCCCAAACCTAGCTATGCTTACTCATATAACTTTGATTTCGACGGTGAGGTTATGGAAGGGTTCCTTACATGTCTCCAAAGGATGGTACCTAAAAAATAATCTCACAAAACCATTAATCATGATATGGAGAGATGTATAGGGATGCTAGCAGACTATTTGACTCTATTGATGTTGTCCAAGAAAGGAGTATTTTGATGCTACTAAGCCATTACAATTTAGAATTTTAATTACATGTTTTATTTGAAACTTGATTTTTGTTTTCTTTATTTATTATTTTCCACTTCAATGAAATGTAATTTAAGGCTGTTCTTTTTTCTAATTTGTTGTAAATGTCTGGTGGTGAAATTAAAGTGCAAAAGCACCACTCTTACATAAATTTTCCATTCAGGTCCTAAGACAAACTTATAATTCTTGAGGTTGCAAGCACAATTGGTGTGTATTTGGAAAAATAAACAAAGAAGTGAAATAGGTTAGCTAAGCAATTATAATTATTATAATTTATGACCCTCAAGACTCACTAAATTTATCATGACCCTCTTACATGTTGGATTTCCAACATCTTAATGATTTGGTTTATGTCCACTACAATTTCCAACTCTACCTGAGGAAGCTTAAGAAAATACCTTATGTGGACTCGATTTATTTGGACAACATCAACATATTGTCTAAGTGGAAGGTGAAGTACAAGGTGCATATTATGGAGGAGGCGTCTAAATGGTTAGAGGAGGAGGAAGAGGAGCAACAACCATAGAGATCAAAGGAGGAGAAACAAGCATGGGGGGAAGCAAATCACTTTGAAAACATAAAGGGTGATGTGGTAACAACAAGTTCACCTTTTGTATATATTGATACAACTACAACCAAAAGCCCGCGTCACACATATGGTGCATGGCCTTCTAGTGGAAAATGATCCATGATTTTTTCCCATAAAAGGGGGAGAGGGAATTGATACTAGATAGACTGTCATTAGATTTTTCATTGTAAACGACTCATGATGATGAGACACATTTATATATTTGATGTCAATTTGTATTTGTTGTCCATTTTTGATTCATTGATTAGATAGCTAGTAGGTTTAGGATTGAGTATCGACTTTGATGTATCATTTTTATTTGGCATCCACTACATCATATACATCATGTTTTCCATGTTTTTGTGACAATGTGTTTATTTGATGTTGTTGTTGGTTTATATGTTTAAAAATTTGAAAAAATGGATTTATTTTGTATTTTATAATGCTTATCATGGTTTGTCGATTTTTTCACCAATGTTGTCATTAAGTTATATTCTAGACCCTTTGCAATTTTTTTCCAATGCCAATGTTTTCAAAATGGATATAATTATTAGTACAATATCAACACCTGAATACATTTGTGATCATTGAATAAAAGGTTTGCATCTCATTTCTAGCCTTTGAATCCTATGCTTAAAAGACCTAGTCAAGGTGGAAATGGTTGTGATATTTGTTATTGATTGTTGGTGTAAGACACCAAACAGTTAATACGATTAAACAATGCTACTATTAAACCTATTATTTCTCCCTCCACCTCTACACTTGAAATAATAGATTTTGATTGCAACACCGAAGAGGTTTTAGATGGATTACTAGTGAAATTGTGGAGTTTTCAAGAAAAATACTATCTTGACCCATAGTCTATACTTATTATTGTTAAAAAAGTTTCTATGTCTATATGCTCTTTTACAACACATAGCTTAAATGACAACAAGGTCTTCATGTTGCTCTTAGCATGAACTTGCTCATGTCATAATAGGTATGTTATTATTTAATGTGGGCTAGATTATTAAGTGTCCCCTAGAGAGCACTAATTTAGATAAAAATACCTTAAGTGATAGTGCTGGAGGGCAATTGCAAGCCATGGGTAATCTTGATAAATGCATATATGTAGATTCTTAAGAACATAGGATTCTAAGTTAAAACGGATCTAAGTTAATTATGAACCATTTTATGTAAATCATTTTATGTAAATCTAATTGGTGTTAATATATTAACTTCTTTCTTCTCATTACAAACCACTTACCTCAATCAATATTTTATGATAAATATTTTTATTTTAACAGTTTATCATATACCTTATGAAGCAACATTTTTAAAAATTATTGTTGGATTTCTTAATGTTTTGAGGAATGCCTATGTACTTTATGGCAAAAAAAATTGACTTCCATAAAACTTGCACTAAACAGAAATTCAAAGAAGGTTCCAATTGACTAGAATTCAGCTTAGCAAACATTTGTAAGTTGCAAAACATAGAAACAATTATGCTAAATGTGTCATGTATATCCCATGAAGATGAGACCACATGGGAAACATTAAAGGAATATACACATGTAACATACCTTTCCCAGACTAGGTGAAATCAGCCAACCGAGACAGAGAGTCAACAACATATGAAATCAGCCAACCGAGACAGAAAGTCAACAACACCACTGCAGTTATTATAGCAGTGCCCTCAACAATCCATGTTGTTGATGAGTATCCATTGAGAAGCATATCATCATCAGGAACATCTGAATCTTGGCCTGCTGTGCCTTGTCCTCTCGCTGTTGCATTACTGTGAGGATCAAACCATGATGCAATCTCACTAAGCCTCTGCCTTCTTGCTGTAGCTACAGCATCTGCACGAAAATGTGCAGAAGTTACCTCTCCAGCAGCCGTTCTCAACCTCAATGTTTCACGTTCCTTAAGGGCTGCCATTATTTCTCTGTAATCAGCTAGCCTTACATTCACTGGTGGACTTCCACATATTTCACAAACAATTGATCCACGATTTATAAACCACCTTAATGCACAAGAATAGTGTGCTAGGGCAAGATCACTTTTGCATAAACAACCCAGCTCAATGAGACCATCATGACGCCACAAGCATGGACCTGCTTCTAAGTCAGTGCTATTGAAAACACAGATCTCTTCCTCAGGACTCTTATGCTGCAAATAGTTGGCAAGGCTGCCTTCCTTCTTTTCTATACTGCCAGCATCATTTGATGCTCCGTTTCTATTTCTATCAGCCATTAGAAATTTTACCTGGAGACTTTCTGAACCAATGTTTGGAGGGTATATGCCCAAATATTCCAGGGCGGCCTCTCCTTTCTTGTCAGTTTCTGAAAACTGACATACTCTACATACGTCCAGAGTATGCTCCTTGTTTCTAAGAGGACTTTCTACTCCAATATTTTGACTGTCGGTACCTAAAGGCAAGCCTACATCTTCTCTACCTGCCTTGGCAGGAGACAATGAATCTGTCTTCCCCTTCATTGCTCCAAAAGTGATTTCATGCAAAGAACCTAGGCTTGGAAAATTAGAGATATTATCTTGTGAATTAATGCAGAGAAAGACTGCCTTTTCAGAAAATTACCACCGGTAACGAACCTGGGCCCCTTGATTGAAATATTTGCAAAAGCATGTCAAGCTAAAAACGTTAAACCTCATTGCAATTTTTACCCACCTGAAATAACAAGACTGCTCTTAAATACTGCGTGTTTCACTTAAAACGTTGCTGTGTCATTATACGGCCGGGGCCCTTGGATTGCAAGCGTGTCGAGGACTGGGAACGCTGGTAATAGTGTTTTTGCCCATTGTTTCATCACTGGCTATGGAATGATGATGTAGCTGTTTATTATTTTAAAAAATGCAGGATCCACGCCTGGGGCGCGTATGATGTGGGGTGAGCCCAGTGACGTCACTTGTATTTGTATGTGGATATATATGGTGGTGTGAACGTGTATTTATAAATAGAAGAATTTTGAATTTTATATGATTTTGGATTTTTTTCATTTATTATTATTGGAATATGGTTATATAATTTTGGTTAAATTATAAATTTTTATGGTTGAAATTGTATTTTTAAATATATGATGATGATGATTATTAAGTTCACTAAGATTGAATTGGTTTATCGATCTTAAGAGGGTAAGTGATTACTTGTGATTGTTTAGAATTTTGTTTTTGTGCTCGAAAAGCATTAAGAGAAGCTTTCCAAGATCACCATACTTTTGTTGAGTTAAGATGTTAGGAAGGTTGGTAGTGTGATAAATATTTTGAAAATGAGATCTAATATGGGTATAGGCTGGATAATCTAAGAGAAAGTGCTTTTCATCTTCAACCTTCTTAGTGTCACAATGTTGACACACTCTTTCATCCCATGACGTTTTAGGAATTGACCAACGCCCAACTTCACTATGGAGCTCGTGAGAATTTGTTCTTATCTTAGCAATGCTTATTTTTTTCTTTACACTTGGCAAAACAGATAGATAATTTTGATCTTCTAGATTAGGGTTGATTACATCTTTATAATACTTTAATTTTCTTTTTTCCTCTAACTCTTTATCACACCACGTTTTCTCTTTAAATTTTGACTTGACGTTTTTCTTAATAGTATATTTTTTTCTGCAAAATGGTTTCTTCCATGATTCCCCAATAGTTTAGCCAAGACCGAGCGTCTTTATGCCATCCGCACTTGAGTCGATGGTGGTTATGACTTGATTTTGAAGCAATTTTAGGTAGCCTCTTGTCTTCCATGTTATTTAACTTGTTCTTATACATTAGGTATCTAGTCATAGCCATGCTCTCAATGGGGGAGAGGCTTGTTTCTAAGAAGAGGATGGAATAGGGCATATTTCCTTTAATTTTGAGATTATAGGTTATAAAATTCTTATGTATTTGCTCTATCTTTCTCCAGGATTCATGAGAGATACTACAACCCCAGACTTCACATCCATAAAGAATAACAGGTGTAACAAGAGTCTCAAAGAGGAGTTTCTTCTTATTCCAACTCCAAAGATCTGCTGATTTACAATTGTTTTCAAGTCCATAATAAGCTTTCCATCCCCGAATAATACTTTTCTCAATGCTATAATTTCAATTGAGCTTGTGGTGAATATCAATTCCAAGATATTTGTATGAAGTCACTTCCTCCAAGTTGTTGTTGTCATATACAAAGGTATCATAAGAGATCTTATTGGATTTAATAATCATGACCTTAGTCTTATCAATATTAACAGTCATACCCATATTGGAGCAAAAATCCTTGAGGATTCTTAGTTGGTTTTCAAGATCATGGGGACTCCTTGCCATAATAACGATATCATCGGTATAAAGAAGAAGATTGATGCCTATACCAATGAGAGTAGGGCCGACACAACCTGATTTTTCCAAGCATTCTTCTAACTTGTCAATATATATGCCAAAAAGGGTAGGGGACAAGGGACAACCTTGTTTGACTCTGATATTGCAGTTAATCTCTTTTGACCAGGCCTCAGTGTTTTTAAACTTAGCAATAACGTTCTCATACATCCTTATTGCAGCAACCCTCAACTCGAGAGGCAATTTTATCTCTTCCAACCTATTCCAAAGTTTTTTCCTAGGAACCATCTCAAAAGCTTTTCTAAAGTCAACAAAACAACAAAAAAAGATTGGTTTTAGTATTGCGTAATTCCTCTGCAATGATCCTAAAGGTAACCAGATGGTCCACAGTTGAATGATATCTCCTAAACCCAACCTGGCCTTTAGCTCTTTTATCGTGACTTTCTAGCCAAAGGCTAATCTTCTTTTCCAAAATAATTCCATAAAGCTTGGCTAAAATCGGGCTAATCATAATGGTCCTATAATTAGAGGGAATGTTTTTATCCCCATTTTTAAAAATAGGAACATTGAGGCTTTGATCCAAGGTTTAGGGAAGCCCTGCTTGACTGCTAAATTGAAGAGCTTGTGTATGTGAAGGATAAGGATTGGCCCTCCGATTTTAAAAATTTCATCTTGGTAGCCTTCAATGTACTTAGATTTCCCATTTGCGAGCCGCTTAACCCCGAACTCTATGTCATCTAAAGAAAAATCTTCTTCCTTTATAGGGACAATAGGAATGGTGTCCATGGCATTAGGGAACTCATAAAGAATTTTAAGGTAGGAATTCCAGTCCCTTAAGGGAATCCTATTATTTTCTTTAGTATTGCGTTTTAGAATTTGGCTCCAGAACTTCTTGGGATCCAACTTGTGTAGTTGTGAAAGTTTCTCTTACCTTTTATTGATATAGTATCTTTTTTTCCTTTTAATTAGAGTTTTGTACGTATTGATCTTATTGAGTTTCAAGGGCTCATTAGAAGCATCCCTAATGGCTTTCCTAGCAATTTTACATTCTTTATCATACCAAGGGTTGGTCATTCTATTATTCTTTTTATAGGACACCTCGAAACAAAACTTGTTAATAGAAGTGGAAAGGGTAGTTGTAAAATTATGATAGATTTCTTCAATGTTGTCCTTATAAGTTAGGAGGTTTAATTTACTATTTAAATCCTTTAAGAAAATGTCAACTTTACTTTTGTCAAGGTGCAAATTCCTTTGATTATCAAAATTCTATTCAATGGTGCTCCTATGCATGGAAAATTTTAGAGTTAGGGTTAAATGTTTATGATTTGAGTCAGGCTCATGTTCATTTAAAAGGTCAAATGTTGCTATTTGGTTGGAAACAGGGATATTAGATATCACATAATCTACAACACTACTACCTAGCCCATGAATATAGGTCATCTGGTTGGAGTTTGGCCACTTCATTACTCCATTGCAAATTATTAGGTCTTGAGAGCTGTAGAGCTTGACCAACTCAGTACCAAACAAGTTATCAATTAGGTATTCCAAGCTTCTTTTGTAGCTATTAGATAAAACAAGGTCCTCATTTAGCCATAAACGATTATGGTTGGACTCATTACCTAAAAGAGTAGCTTGTTTAGTTGCACTCTTAGCATTAAGGTCTCATAGCAGGAGGATATTACCTTCATTTTTCAAATTATAAATATCTTGTTCTAAATTATTATATGGACATTTTTTATCCAGATTATTTTTCTTATAAAAAGTAGAGTTAATAGGTGCAAAATAACAAATTGTTATATACATCTTCTTAGCACTGGTGTTTGAAATTTCTATCCAAATGTATTGATTAAGAGGGTCAATATTATGAAGTTGAATGTGAGGAGAAATGCTCTTTCTAATATAACAAGCTATGCCTCCTATCCCTCTACGGTCGGAATTTTTGTTCCATGTCAACCACAAGACAAATCCTTCCATGCTAGGGACCTTAGACTCCTCATGCTCCCAAGTTTCAGATAGATAGATAATATCAATATCACTCAGGATCCAACTTATCATAGGACCTTTGCACCATGGAAAGCCACGACAATTCCAAAAAAGGATCTCGAGTGTCCCAAATTCCTATTTATTATTATCCTTCTAGTCTCTATCCCTAATAATAGCTTTTTGATTTCTAATTATTGCCCATTTTCCTTCTTTCCTGACTTCTTTTACCTTTTGAAATTCCTTCCTTAATTCAACTTGGTCTTCAGGAATGAGGTCTTCATTTATAAATATTCCCGACCCTTTTAAGCTCGGAGATTTACTAAGTATTCTATATTTATGGTCATTACAACTTACTTTGACACGAATCAACCTATCTTTGTGATCAATTATTTTTCCTATCCTCTTTGCTTCTATGAGGTAAATTGTATCAATTTGTGATTTATTTTTTAATTCTTCTTTTACTATTGCTAGCGTATCATCCTCTTGTTTTTTTTTTATACCAAAAATTATGAGGTTCAAGGATCTTTTGTTACGCTCATGGTCCACTTCGATTAGCTTATTCATTTCCTATTTGATGGGTTTGATATCCAATTTGTTTTCCATATTACTGAGGGTCAAATTGTTGGTTAGTTTCTCTTCTAGCTCTTTAATCCTATCTCTCAATTTGTGGTTTTCTTCAACCCCTCCTTCTTGGGTTGATTGTTTATGTTTTTCCATTTCTTGAATTCTATCCTTCATTGTTTGCAATTCACTCTTGAACCCTAAGAATCTATCCTCTATTTGAGTTTGAATGGTATCTTTAATTTTTTTATCAATCATTGCCTCTAGCTCTATTTGGAGTTTTACGTCTCTTTCTTCACTCCTTTTTTCTAATGTTTCTAACTCTATTTGGATTTTGGCATCTCTCTCTTCTCTTCTTTTTTCTAGTGATTCCATATAATCGTAAAGGATCTCTAGGATGATTTTGGGGGGGCTTCTCTTGTTAGGATGAATTTTTGGAATAGGTGGTGGAGTGCTCATATTGAAAAGAAGAGAAAAAAAAATGTAACAATTATTAATATGGATTGACTTTATCTCTCAAATCAACTTTTACTTATGAAACTTAAAATAAATAAAAAAATAAAATATATTTAAATCTCTTTATGTAAAATTATTTTGAATCAAAGTAAAAAGTGACTCACCTCATTTCAGATGTCCAATTTCTCAACCCGTTGAAGAAGCCAAAAATAATTTCTGAAAACCGTAGAAAAGCCCAGAGAGCCTACAAAGATTATTCATTCAAAACCGTGTAGAAATATTATTCCCGTTCAAAACCACAAAGTTTAGAATTTTTATTATATTTTATTTAGATTCTGTAATTTCTACAATTAATATTTGTGATTTTAATTATTTTTCTAAATTTTTAATTAAATATTGGATAAAAATGGTTGGAAAAATATGATGAACATGTTTTCATATGATTATGAATTATGGGAAAAAACATTATTACAAATATTTTTTTAAGGGAAGTTAATTAATATTTTTCAAATTGATTTTTTTTTTTTAATTTATATAGTGATTATGGGTTCCATATAATGTTGTGGTTTTTTAAAAAAAATAATTCTGTAAATTTGATGACACAAAAAAAAATTGAGTTTTAAAAAAGTTAATTGTTTAAATTTGATGACACAAAAAAATTAGAGTTTGTTTTTATGGATTCATATTTGAAATTTCACTCAAATTCTAACTAGCTCAATCTTAATTGTTTAAATTAAAAGTTATGACTAGTTGTATGAAAATCAATGGAATTGTTTCACTATTATACTCTTTGGATCTATTTAGATGGTGTAATCACTCATTTTAATTGTACTTTAAGTGATTTTGATTGTATATGTGTCTAAAAAGTAAGACAACTAAACTACTTCTTCTAGAGCAAATGAATGGATTGACATAGCAAGAGTTTATAGCATTGTATGTGCTATTAATATGCATAAGAATGATTATGCTAATTATTATGTAGTCTCTTATCAAGTTGTTTTAAAGGTTTATTGTAATATCATTCCTAGACATTTTAAAGGGCAATCTTCTTATAGTATTTATTTTATTTTTGATAATGTAAAGTTTGTTCTTTACCAATTAAGGATGGACATTCATCATCACAAATTTCATGATTAGCACATATGTAAGGGAGCGAAGGTCTCTCATTTTGCATTAGTGATAATGGAAACATGGAAAAACAACACAATAATCTCTTAACTTGGAAGGATGATTAACTATACTTTCACAATGAATTTGAATATGGTGTAAAAAGATGAAATGTAGGAAAATGAATTAATTTTTCGAATATATAATTTGTATTTATAAAAATTGTGTATGAGTATGTGAAATTTGAGTTTTACTAACAATGATATGTAATGTATATGTTTAGTTCTAGCGTTGAGTATCTAAATGATGGAATTTTGCTAAAAACAATTGTAGAATTGTAGAGAATAATGTTTGTGCATGACTATTTGTTCAAAATTTATAATGTTAATTTTATATTTTTAAAAATTATAAAAGTTATTATATCCTTGAAATTTAGTGTTAGTTACATGGGTCTTAACATTATCAAACTTTTTTTCAGATTGCAGATCTCAATCTATACTAGTGCAACATATAACTTATTTTAAAAATGGTTAAGGTGAAAAAATGTTATAACAAAAATAAAAGAGGTATGTATTTTAAGATTGTGATATATGTCAAGAAAATATATATATCTATATATCTATATATATATATATATATATATATATATATATATATATATATATATATATATNTGTGAAGTGAATACAAAAACAAAAATGATAATTACATAACATATGAAAATTGCTTCCAGCTAGATCTAGGAAGTCATAGAGTGTTTTTGTCTATATATCACCCAAAAAAAAAACAGTTTCACTGTTATTCTATTAGGAATCAAGTGAACCTTTCAAATACATATGGATCATAAGTCTGATGATATCATCATAGTTCAAAAAAGACTATAACTAGTTCTATTCCTATTCCTGACTGCCTTCATACTGTGAAGTGAATACAAAAACAAAAATGATAATTACATAACATATGAAAATTGCTTCCAGCTAGATCTAGGAAGTCATAGAGTGTTTTTGTCTTTAAAATATGTAGTAACTATCTGCATTGAATACATTTCCTTTTATAGTTTCCTCATAAAAGAGACATCTCGTAGGTTGATTCAAAGCCTTTTTTGATAATGTGTCTGCTTCTGAGTTGAATTTCCTCTGCACATGCATAAATTTGATTCCATCAATTTTATCTTTTAATCTCCTGTTTTATCTTTCTAGGAATTTAGATATAGTAGGTTCAAATTAGATTTGGCATTAATCCATTCAATTGCCACCTTTGAGTCTCCAACTATTATTATCTTGTTTATGGATAATCTAGAAGCAAAAAGTAATAGACCCCATAAACCCAATAGTTCTTCTTTCATATTGTTTCTGTTACTGCCAACAAATTGAACTCTGAAAAAGTGATCTAAAGTGATTTTAAGAAAAATACCAATGCCACAAAAATCATCAACAATTGCGCCATCAAAGAACCCTATTGGAGTATCATCAAAGAAGACTAGATTGAGAATATATTCGAATTTTTCATCTTCGGAAGTTCCAGTGTGTTCTTTGATTGAAAGGAGGATTTTAATGACTATCCTGGACTCCTGTCTGTGCCAATTCTCAAATAAAATTTATTTTTGTATTTCCAGATACCCCAAATCACCAAAAATGGAATATGTTGCAACTTTGGGTATTGAATGAACAAAGAAATGTGTGGTTGTCTCTTCATCTCTGAGACAAAGACTGCAAACAAGGTCCAATACCACCCCTTTTCCTAAAATTTGCACCAGTAAGAATACAATCTTTCAAACACAGCCACATAAAACAAATAATTTTACATGGGATGTTTACATTCCAAATAGCCTTATATCACCATTTATTTTCATCCAAGAGATTTAAAAATGTAATGGATTGATAGGATAAATTTGCAGTTACAGAACCCATATATTTGTTCCAAGACCAGGCTATCTTATCACTCAAATTATTTAGTGAGATACCACTACTCTGTAACACTATAATATAGTCACTCCATTCTGTCATCATCTCGCCTATCAGGCCAAGTTGATTGGCCTCGAACCAACTTTGTTTAGTTCCAATAACATTTGGGTAAGCCGCCTATGCTAAGGAGAAGATAGGCAAATTGTTTAGATGCTGGATTAAAGGACCTGAGAGTCTATAGTAAGAATTACTTCTGAAGAAAGGATCCAACCCAAGTATAACATGTTTACCACTTCCAATCGACCAAGCCAACCACCTTTTAATGATGGGTAAAGAATTCATGAAATTCTTCCATATGATAGAGGCTACCGGGTACTTGCACTCATCTCTGCACAACCAAGAAGTTATATCTATACCTTTTAGATATTTATTTTTTAGTACCAGATTCCACAAACCTTTTCCAAATATACCTCTCCAGCATGACTTGGCATCCAAGGACTAGGTGAACCAAATTAGATTTCTAATGCCCCATCCACCATTTTCTTTTGGCCTTGCAATATTTTTCCATTTTGTTAAGTGGAAACCTGCACTTTTTTTTGCTCCTCTCCAAATGAAATTAGAAATGAGTTGTTGGATCCTGTGGAGAATGGATGAAAGTACCTTAATAAAGGCTAAGCCAGTACACGGGTAGAATTTGTAGCACATATTTTGCTAGAATAAGCATGCCTCCCAAAGAGAGCCATCGGAAAGTCCAATTTCCAATCCTCTTCTCAACCTTTTGAATCATCCTTTTCCAATATTCCACCCTGTAGTTGTTTGGTTTTAAATAAAAACCCAAGTATTTCATACCTTGATCAATGCTAACAAATTGTATATTGAAATCTTCCTTCAATATTTGCTCTAGACTGTGATCTATATTGTGTGCAAGGAAACACAACTTATGGCAATTCACATCCATACCAGAGGCTAGACATAAATTAGTTAAAAGAGTTTTAAACACCATCCAATCCTAATAATTGCCAATGCCTAAAATGAGTACATCATTAACACAAAAAGATGTGAGATGATAGTCTCAGCAACAACTTTTAGTCCATGAAATGACCCTTCTTCCACAGTCTTTTTCAGTAATCTGCTTAAGCACTCAACAACCAAAAGGAACAACAATCGGGAGAGAGGACACACACACACACACACACACACACACATGCATGTAATATAGTTGACCACCCTTTTCTTTTAAAAATATGTCACAAGCCCAAATGATTATCATCAAACTTTAAAACTTATAATCATAAGTGTAATAACTCTGGCACAGAGGCCTCTCACTATTTTCCTTTCTTTCAATCATGGCGACATCATATTTAATGCAATATGAGGATAAGGAGTCTCGTAAATTTCATATGAGAAGAATAAAATAACACGTTGTATTTTAATTTAACCAATTGTTTGCAGGTCACATTTCTTTCTCAAAAAAACAAGGAGCAAAATCAACTTAATGGAGCTTCTCTAAGGGGTCCCACCTACTAGTTAGATAATATAGTAATAGAAATAGTATAATGCATTGCAATCTTTTGCAGGATGGATTCATATTGTGCAATATTTTTCATCAACAGGCATGTTGTGCAAGTTCATTATTGGGAAGAGGACCAAAACAACAATCGTTATTGGGAAGAGGACCAAAACAACAAGGTTTGGGAAAGTTATCATTTGGAAACTAAAATTTTGGTCAAACCCGGTAAAGGAAAAACTATTGAGAAGACTTGGTGAAAGAAAAAGTATCAATAAGACTTGGTGAAGACACAAGTAGCAAGCAGACTTGGTGAAGGAAGAAGTAACAAGAAGACTTGGTGAAGGGTGGTTCATCTCACACAAAGAGAGGTGTTGTGGTTTTTTAAAAAATAATTCTTTAAATTTGATGACACAAAAAATTGGAGTTTTAAAAAAATTAGTTGTTTAATTTGATGACACAAATATTTAGAGTTTTTATATCGATTCATATTTGAAATTTCCCTCAAATTCTAACCAACTCAATCTTAATTGTTTAAATTAGAAGTTATGACTAGTTGTATGCAAAGTAAGGGAATTGTTTCACTATTCTACTCTTTGGATCTATTTTGTTCATGTATTCACTCATTTTAATAGGAATTTGAGTGATTTTAGTTGTATATGTGTAAGGTAGCTAGAGAGGTAGTGGGGGGGGCCAGAGGGCCCATAGTGATAATAGTGGAGGTCATTCAATGTAAGGTGGACTAGGTCCGCTATATTATTAAATAAGGCCCACTATGGTAGTTTGATATAATAAATGTAAGATGACTTCTTAGAAGGTTCTACTTCTAGAAGATTCCTCCTCTAGAATGTTCTTAGGTGATGGTAGCACTATATAAAGGGGTTCAAGCAATGTAATGAGACATGAAGAGAAGTATTGTGTTTGGAGCGGTAGCTCAATAGGAGGATGCCCCCTCGAAGAGGCAAGTGAACAGGAGAGGATCCCTTCCATAATAGGATCCATTGTATGGTGTTGCACTACCTCAAGGGTTTGGTAATAATATGGTGTGGTTTATTCTATCTTGCTTTGTGGATCTATTGTGTATTCAGTATTTGTGGTTATTATATTGGTAGATCTGGTTTAGGTTCTTAACATTTACTCAACAGGAAAACTCAAATGACAATATGTGAAGGAGGCCACAAGATTCAATCGAAAAGGTGTTTGTTCTTCAACAAGACTGATGTCAAGATCAAACAGGAAGAAGAAATGACTCACTAGATCACTCAGCACAAGAGCCACAGAGGCAAACCCTAAAAAAAATG
>JASDQU010105783.1:205493-228101 GCA_032191745.1 Picea mariana
CTCTAGAATGTTCTTAGGTGATGGTAGCACTATATAAAGGGGTTCAAGCAATGTAATGAGACATGAAGAGAAGTATTGTGTTTGGAGCGGTAGCTCAATAGGAGGATGCCCCCTCGAAGAGGCAAGTGAACAGGAGAGGATCCCTTCCATAATAGGATCCATTGTATGGTGTTGCACTACCTCAAGGGTTTGGTAATAATATGGTGTGGTTTATTCTATCTTGCTTTGTGGATCTATTGTGTATTCAGTATTTGTGGTTATTATATTGGTAGATCTGGTTTAGGTTCTTAACATTTACTCAACAGGAAAACTCAAATGACAATATGTGAAGGAGGCCACAAGATTCAATCGAAAAGGTGTTTGTTCTTCAACAAGACTGATGTCAAGATCAAACAGGAAGAAGAAATGACTCACTAGATCACTCAGCACAAGAGCCACAGAGGCAAACCCTAAAAAAAATGCAATTATGAAGGGTTTTGGGCCAAAAGGAGGCTAGCGCTCTGTTGCCAAGGGCAAAGAGAGTTATAGCACTCTGTGTAGGGCTACAAAAAGCGTTGGTGCTCTGATAACACTAAGTCAGAGGTGCCAGGGTCTGAAAGTCCTAGAATTGTCAAAAAATTTCAAAAATCGAGATCTGAGTTTGACAAATATGCTGAATGTGACAAGACAAGGAGCCAATCAGCTCATGAAACTATCAAGGGACAGAACAAGGTCAATGAGGAGACAAATCCAAACAAAGGGTTTTGATTCAAGGCTATCCCCAGTGGATTCGCCAGTTTCTGTTGTAGGAAAATCTGCCTGCGGACAAGTATATCGACCTCTAGGGCTTGACCTTAACCCTAGACAGAAAAGTGCTTAACGTGGACACTGAATTTCTTTCGAATCTATCTAAACTAATACACGAGAAGGAAGGATGATAGAAGTACCTTTTTATCGACGTTTTTCCCTGCACGCTCTGAGTTGCACTCCAATATTTTGCTCCTCGCTGAGGTCTGTGGACAAAAAAAGATACGACTACTTCCTACTCTACTGACATTAGCTTGAAAACAGATCTATCACTGAATGATAAGTTTATGCAACATCAGACACAAACTAGAAAGAAACAGGCCAAGATTTTCATATTAATGAGAATAACGACAGTAGTACTTACAATCGTAGATGGGAATGCGACAGCTTCGTCAAGTCCTCTTCGTCTAACCCTTGCCTGAAAGATTCACAACCTGGATGACAGCAGCTTCAATGACTAATCTCCTTTGGCTGACTGTAAGTTTCTTCCAAGATCATAAGTTCCATATGCTCAGTTCTTCCTCCTCTTCATCACCATAGAGCTTACTTATATAGGCTAGGAAGGGCCTAACCACTTGAGTTATGTTTAGAACTAGTTGGGAACCTCCTCCTTGGATCAGAGATATTTTGATAGAACCAAGAATTCGAGCTCAACCACCTCCCAAACTTGAATGATTCTCCCCTTATTCTTCTCACCGGGCTAACAATTTACCCAGAATGGAGAGCGCTGCCTCAGAAGGGGCATCAGAGCGCTAGAACGCTCCAGAGAAGGCCAAGGGAAGCGCCAGCGCTTCAAATCTGAGTAGCGCTTCTGCAAAGGGGTGGAGAAGCGCTATAACGCTTCTGAAGCATGGTAGAGGGGCGCCAGCACTTCTCAGGCAGTTTTAGGGGAGCGTTCCCCTTCCAAACTCTTGATTAAGAAGCCTTCTTAGGTGTTAAGAGATGTTTGACTCCAGTGAACCAGTTTCTTCCTTCAAACCAAGCATATAAGATGTTTCAAGTGCCTCTTTAGTGTCGTCATTATGATAACACGATTCAACAACATTTGCGACACTTGCGACAAGTGAGAGGCATGTGCGACACTTATCCAGTTGAGTGATTTTGAGGTGTAACACACAGTAATTCAACAGTAAAGAAACAAGTGGCATGACCGAGTCATCAAGAATAAGTTATTCAAAAAGGGAGATTGGGCTCTGTTGTATGATCCATGCTTTAAATAATTTTAGGGTAAGATGCGTACAAGATGGCTGGGACCTTACGAGGTAGAAACTATTTCTCCCAATGGGACAGTCAAGTTGATCACTATTAATGGATCCAATACACACTTACTTGCAAATGGTCATCTCTTGCGCCTATATCAACGTCCACTTTCCAAGATAGAATTTACATCCAGATGTACAGCTGATATAGGCTATCAATTTTTAAAGGAAAAGGAGCTTACTCCTTCCCCTTTTAAACCTTATAACTTTTTTCTTTTCAATAAAACCTTGTATATAAATAAACTCTGTGAATTTGAATTTTTCTATTTTTGCTTAATTTTTTTTATGTTTTTTCTAATAAATTCAACCTAGAAGGGTGTCAGGCAGTTACTTATGTGCAGATGGATTGATGAACAACAAGGTAGATTACAGCAGAAGGATCCAAAGGATTAGTTTTTGGAAGTTGAAAATCTTGCTAAAAACTAAGTGATTCTGTGTTCGGTCGAGTTACATGTTGTTACACCTCTTTTTGACAAAATGGATATTTTACATGCTGTTACACCATTTTCCCGACTATTTTTTCGTACATGTTGTTACACCTCTTTCCGACAAAATGGTCATTTTACATGCTGTTACATCATTTTCCTGACTATTTTGTCTTACATGATGTTACACTCTTTTGGTTGATTTACATGTTGCTACACCTAATTCCACCATTCCGGCCAAAATACACGCTGATAAACCTACTGTTGTCATTCCTTTTCACTATTTTACATGTCGCTTCACCCATTTTATTTAGCATTTATGCCACTTTTCCATACTGAATCACTGTTGTTTTGTCGTTTCCATTGTTTTTGTGAAGATTTCCACCATTTTCCAAATTACTTCATGCTCTCTCTGTTAGAAAAGGCCACTTCATCATTACTTGACTCCACATCCGTACATTTCCAGCTGGTCAACCAAAGAAAGGACTCCACCTATGCTCCACTTGTCATATAATCATTTCTCAGGTTCCATAGCCATCTCTCATCATTACAGCTATTCCACACGGATCAAACGATGGTTGGATAGTGCAGTTACTCCGACAGATCAGTTCGTGTGGTAAGTTATGAGGTAAGTGACTAATATTACGTGTCAAAGTAATGTAGATATGGAAGAAAGCTTTAATTTTTACCTATCGGTTGTCCTAAATTCATTGCACCATGAGGCAATTGAATTAGTTGGGGGGGAAACAAAATCTAAGTCATCAAAATTCCATTTTATATGCACCTCCGCCACCTTTCGAACATGCTTATTTTCGCTGAGACACCATGTTCTTTATGCAATCCTCATTCAAAATTTTTTTGTCTCTGGTTTAGGTGATGGTCTCTCCTCCTTTGTTCCTGTTTAAACTCTAAAACAACATCATGGGAGGATCAGTTGTGAGGTATGAACCAGAAAATCTGGATGTATTACTGCTATACCTAGATGTTTACAAAAAATTCCTACAGGTTGGATGGATTTATTATTTTGAGAAGCTACAGGGGTTTAATGAATCAAAGGTCTTGGAGTTCAGTGAAAATATCACAGAAGGGTATTCGATGGTGCACGGGGTGAGGATTCTAGTGACAGAGGAAACCGTGGCTGTTGTGACGGGGTTTCCGACCACATGAACAAGGTGGTTTAGCAGAAAAGAACATCTTCCTTAAGCACAGAAGGGTTTTCTTGTGGAAGATGAGAAATTTCAAACCAAGGGCCAAGGTGAAGATGTAAGTTCCTTACCAAAACCATGGGGGAAAGTATCAGAATTTGTAAAAAGGTACATTACATGCGAAGGAAGATATCAAGTAGTTTGTTTTTCTGATTTTATCCTACTGTCACATTTAAGACATCAAAATCTAATAAACATCCCTTATTTCCTTCTTCATTCCTTGAATAATATGGCTCACTTTGTCAATAAATCAAAGAATCCCAAGAATTGTCTTTCCAATCACAGAGCGATAGGATTGTTGATTCGTAAAGGAATGGGAATTCCTAATGACCCATTACCTGAAGTGGAAGAACAGCCAAATCATGTTCCTGTTGTTGTGGATGACCCAAAAAATCTATTCCCAATCCCTAGACCAAGTCATGAGCCTTATCCCTCGGTTGCACTAGCAGTTATAGCCCCCACTATAACTGCCCTTAAGTTGACTCAGAGAAGCAAACACAAAACTAGAAGCAACTCTAACACCACTCAGAACAACATCGACGGAGTTGAACTAGAACATCTAAACCCTATAACTGCAGTTGTTATTGAGCCATCAGTTGACAATACAATCCCTGGACCAAGTCATGAGCCTCAGCCTTCGGCTACAAAAGCTGTTGTTGAAGAACTCCCTCCTACTCCTAAATCTAAGAAAAGGAAAACCCCTTCTTCTGTATTTACATTACCTAGGAAGCGAACTAGGTCAACGAGGTCTACTGCAACAAAAGTTACAGTCCCTGCTGTAACAACCAGTACGCCGACTTCATCTCCTGTTTAACCAGACGCACCTCAAAACCTTACTATTGTGGTGACAAATTGTCTTGATTTTGCTAATTCTCAGAATTTGCTCGATTTTGACATCAACAATACAAACATGAGTGAGCCACAAACTGATCCTATGGAGATACGTATACCAGGTTTTACCTTGTGCCATGAACTTCAGGAAACCATTTTGTCAATTTAGTCTGAATGTAAACAAATTGAAGCAGAATCATCGACTCCTCTTGATGATTTTGTGCATCATTCATCGAGTGACGAAGTACAAATTATACAAGACCCCAGCATTCCATATTTTCCTCCTTGTCTAGTTGTTGAAGAACACCCCCCTTCTCCTAAAGCAAAGAAAAGGAAAACCCATGTTTTTGTCTCTAATTTACTTGGGAGGAGAACTAGGTCAGCGAGGTCTACTAAAGCAGCAGTTGGATGGAAGAATATGGAACAGACAATACCCATTCTTCGTCCATTATCCTCTGTTGATAAAGAAGTGACTGTTACACAAGAACCATTCCCTTCCAACAACATGACTGTGATACAAGAACCAACCTCTTCCTATAACTTAGTTGTTACACAAGAACCAGCTGCCCAGGAAGAGACTGTTCCACAAGAATCAAGCATGCCATAGCTAGTTGTTACACAAGAGCCAACTACCCAAGAAGAGATTGTTCCACAAGAACTAGTCATGCCAGAATTAGTTGTTGCACAAGAACCAATTATCATGAGTGTATCTTCCACACAAGAACTAGTTACACAAAATAGTGAGGACTTTCCACTTGCTTAGATGTTTTCTCAAATTGAGAAGAAGATAAAGGATACATAAAATTCCAGGATTACTGAACTAATGATGGAAAATGAAATCCTAAAAGCAGAGTTGGATTCCCTAAAGAAGGAATTGCAAGTTGCTCGACAAAGAAACAAAGACGAGTTAACCTTAGATATATTATCACTGGAAAAATTTGTTATGAATCAAAATAGAGAGCACATGTTCTATGAATGTGGTAATATTTATTTTCAGGTAGAGTATAAACTAGTGAAAGTACCAATCACTGGTCATGATAAAGAACTGGCCAATTTCTCAGTCAAGAAGGAATAACTATTACATGTATGAGAACGTGTAGGCATCAGTGGATGGGACTCATGTTTCATTTTCCCAATTTTTGGATGCCTCATTCAGAGTATACACAGTGTCAAAGGTCTCAAAAAATGTCGTTTGGAGATGGTAAGGAGAAGTGGATTCAAACTTGCAGATGAAGAATCTCATGACAGTTTTGTCTTAACAATTTGCGCTAGAGGAGTCACTTCCCTAACTCAGATTCAGAGTAAGTCTTGAATGTGGATTGCATGAGGACATGTAATGTCTTTAGTTGGGGGGCATGTTAGGATCCAGAAATGTCCCTTTTTCACTATATCTTTTTCTCATTCAACCTTATCATTTATATGCTAAAATGCCTAATATATTATTTTCTAAGACCTTTTTCCCAAGGTATGAATCATTAATCTTTCTTTCGTATTCTTATTTACTTAACATGTTTGATTGGTAGCATTTCTCATATTTTACCCACGAATTCTCAACTAATGATCAAAATGTGTAGATTAAAGAAAAACAACCAAGTCTTGAAGAAAGATCATTGTTGTTACACTAGTTGTTACAACGGTGCACCCGTTCTGCATGTTGTTACATGACTACAACAATTGTGCACCTTTCTTGAAAGATGTTACACCTACTACAATAGACTCCCACTGATCCCGAAGGCTGGTATATCATTCAAATCTGTATCTTGAAGACAGGTCCTCAAGGCTATTACACGATTTGAAGACAGATCCTCAAGGTTGTTACACGTTTTGGCTCACGTTGGTGATCAAGATTATTTCCATATTTTGTAATGATAGATCTTTTATATCATACAAATAGCTTGAGAATCTCTGGTTCTCAAGGATGTTCTAAGTCCGTTTCAACTAAATGTCTTTGTCTTTAAATAACAGAGCTTTTGTAATCATGAGGGAGTGAAGATTAGTTGTGGAATAGAGATTAAAGTGAAGCATTCTGTATCTGAACATTTTGACAATTTAATAAATAAGTGATTTGAATTTCTCCAACCTACTGTAGTCTTTCGAGTGGATTCAGTGAGAAGGAAAGGGCCTACCTTCCTCACATACTCCCCTTTGTTGTGAGTTTTAGATTAACTTCTTTGATTAATTACAGTTGTGTGATTTATCTGTTCATGCATTTCTAGAATACATGTGTTGTTACAGTTCAATCCCTTTCTATTAATGTGCATCAGTGTGTCTCATGAGAGGTAGAATAAATCATTGAATACTGCTGAAGAATTTCTTTGAAAGTTAATTCCTTTTCTGCATTAGATTCTATGTTTTCAAGAAAAAGTAAATAGAAGTGTGAGTTCCATTTCTTGAATTAGGTAGTCTTCCTTTCATCAATTAGCACATAACTTCCTTCTACAAGAGTAATATAGAAGATTAGAATAGATTAGATAATCCAGGATTCTTATACACTCATCAAATTCTACTCCTAGAAATTAGATTCCAATTATGCAAGTGTGACTTCAATTCAGCAACAATAGATTAGAACTCCAACTGTGTCAGCAACTTGTGTTAGTGCTCATCTTTTCAACTTTGTTTCTTTTAGTGTTAATTTACCTTACTGCAATTGATTAGTGTTTTCTTTCATAATCTAGCATAGATTGTGCACAATTATCTTGCAATAACAAAACTTCCCTGGGTTTGACAATTCATATTGAACACCTTAATTATCTATTTATTTAGACAATTAAAGTGCCCAACAGTGGGTATACATGAATAAATTGAATGAATATGGACAGGTTACAAGGACAAAGCTAGATTGGTATGTAAAGGATATGCACAGGTTGAAGGAATCAACTTTGAAGAGACATTTTCCCTAGTTTCCAAAATGGAAGCAATCTGATTGCTTTTAGCTTATGCATGCTCCAAAAATATTAAATTATATCAGATGGACGTAAAATTATCTTTTATGAATGGTGAAATTGAAGAAGAAGTCTACATTGAACAACCACAAGGATTCCAGTTGTTAGAGAATGCAGATTATGTGTGTAAATCAAAGAGGTCTTTGTATGGTCTAAAACATGCTCCTAGAGCATGGTACTCTAGACTAGATAAATATCTACAATAGGCAAGGTTCAGAAAAGGAAGTGGAGACAACAACCTCTACATCAAGGTAAGTCAATATAGTATTTTATTAATTGAAGCTTATGTTGATGATATTATTTTTGGTAGTGATGGTGACAGGTTAATCCAAAAATTTGCAAAGGATATACAAAATGAATTTGAAACGTCATTACTTGGAGAACTATCCTTCTTTCTGGAACTTTAGATACGTCAAAGAAACCAAGGAATTTTTATTTCTCAAACCAAGTATATCATACAAATGATAAAGAGGTTTGGAATGGAAGATTTTAAACCAGTTATCACTCTCATGCAAACCAGTTGCAAGTTGAGAAAATATGGTGTTTCAAAGTCTACAGATAAGAGGCAATACAGGTCAATGATTGGTAGCCTACTATATGTGACAACATATAGACCAGATGTAATGTAGGAAGTTGGATAGGTGGCACAATTTTAAGCAATACCAAAGGAATCACATGTATTATAAGTGAAGAGGATTTTTAGATATCTCAAAGGAACAAAAGAGTTTGGATTATGGTATCCAAAAAGAAAACATATATCACTTATTGCCTACACAGATGCATATTGGGCAGGTTGTATTGATGACCAATGAAGCACCATTGGAGAAAATTTCTACTTGGGTGAGTGTTTAGTATCATGGCTAAGCAAGAAACAATCATCAGTATCTTTATCTACAGTCTAGGCAGAGTATATTGCAACAACAACATGTTGTACATAGTCTCTTTGGATGAAACAAAATCTAACAGATATACAAGTTGAGTATGATGAGCCCATTCCAATCTATTGTGATAATACAAGCGCCATCAGTATCTCAAAGAATCTAGTGATGCACCCCAAGACGAAGCACATCCCAATCAAGTATCACTTTCTACGGGAATAGGTTGCAGAAAAGAACATCCAAGTTGAGTATGTGGGAACAAAAGAACAAGTGGAAGACATATTTACAAAACCACTTCCACGGGAAGCCTTTGATTATATTCGCCAGAGACTCAGAGTTATTTCTACTCTAAAATGAATTCTTTTGAATGATTATCTTATATGTATTAGATGTACACGAGGAAGCAGCATAAAGAGGAAAGTTAATTTAGGGGGAGCAGCCCCGGATGGAAATATACCTTTTCCATTGATGACAATGGGGGATATATTTATCATATGTAGAGGATATAGGCACGATTCCAAGTGGATCTATGGTCACAAAGATGCAAAGGATAGAGGCATGGTTCCAGGGGGAGCATGAGTGATATGACTTCAGTATTCCATGACATGATTTCAGTATTTCATCAGAGTGTTTCCATCAATGTCATTGGGATATATTTTTTATTAAGGTTGGTTGTCATTGATGTCAACCCTTGAGGAAATTTTGGTAGTAGAAAGGTTTGGGTAATAGACCCACTTTTGTTTAATGTAAATATGACTCATTATTGTCTTGTCATATTTGATAATAAGTACACATGGATGAACTCCAAAGTGGTCCCCTTATTGTGAAATTTCTCATGGGAAGATGCTTTAAGGATTGAGTTATCCTAGAAGTATGGTTAGAGAACCCATGCTTAATTATGGAATAATGAGATGAAGGTCAATGAATTTTTTGGTGAAACTATCCTAGATGGATAGTGCTTGTCATTCCATTTTCGGTGGTATGTGGAACATCACATAACTCTTCACGGTTAGAGAGTTATGGACATATGAAGTTGGAGAACCCTCATGAGTCATATAGAAGCCCCTAAAAGTCAAAGTGTTTGCAAAAGCAATTATTTAAATAATAAAGTAAATGGAGAAATCCCTAAAATAAAGAAAGTGTAATGCTACATGAAAGTATAAATAAGAGGTAAAGCTCTCTCATTTAATCACACTTGAACACATTGAATATATTTTTTTGTGTGAGGCTTATTGCAAGTACTCATTGATACATATGAAGTTGCAAAAGTATGAGGTAGTATGAAGGGTTGGTGGAGAAAGTTTGGTAATTTCAACGAATACAAAAAAAACTAGTTTCTGAAGCGTACCCAAGATGACAGTGTATTAGGGTGCATACAGTACCCGAGATGGCAGTGTATTAGGGAGCGTACATGTTGGTAAATCCATGGAAACTTGAAGAGATGAAGATGTAGAGGTTCTAGATTCTGATATCAAGCTCCTAGGAAGGTCTATAGTGCTCAGATAGATCAGATCTATCCATTGGTTAAAAAGGTATGTATTATTTCTATCAATAGTTGGATTTTGATGTATGCATGAGAAATGGTTATGGAGATTTGAGAATTCTTCCTAGAGAGACTAGTGGTTGCATGTGATATTTTGTATAAGTTAGATATACAAAAATATAGTGCTGCTATATTTATCATTGATACTTCTTGTTAGAGTTGAGGCACATCTTGTATTTCTTGGAATATGGATAAGGGTTTGTGGTACATGGTTGAGAGCTTGTATTTGTGAAGTGGTTGATGTATTGAGAGGTTGAATATTAGAAAGGGTTTGATGACTAGATCATGTGAGGGTTATTATACTTGTTCATGATTACACACACCCATATGGCACATGAATAGAGAGAGATATATATGCCTTGTGTCAAGGTTATGTATGAGGATGCATGCATAGGGTACAATTACAGTATGGATATAGTGACAGGTTGTAGATCTATGTGAAAGAAGTTGCAGAGGGTCAAAAGTTTTCAGAAGAAAGAAAAACCTAGTTTTCAGAAGGCATACACAGGATGCATAACAATTTGGTTGCGTATATATGTAGGCTTCATAACAGATAGGGCACGTACATACATGTGTTGCAGCACTATAGGTCATGTAGTTGTTGTATTTTTGTTGATACATGTTCAGTTTAGGTATATATTGATTACAAGGCATTTGTACAGGTTGGATGCAGGTCAATGGTATAGGTTGATATAGTTGTACAGTGGTATATCTCATAGTGATAGTGTGACATTGGTTTCATCATTCTAAATCTATGTCAAGGTAGTTGGATGAGGCAAGGACAGGTGGTTGTAGTCGAAAAACATAGGGGGTTGTAGTCTCCTTCTGGTTGTAACCAAAGAATTGGGGAGTTGGATCTTCCCTCAGGCTGTAGCCTGAGAAACTAGGGGTTTGGAGCCTCCTTCCAGTTGCAGCTAAAAAAAAAAGGAAGTTGGTTCTTCCAATGAATGCAATTCTTCAAGACATATAAGAAAAAACATTTCTTGGTTTTCTCCCTCTTTGGGTTTCCACGTAAAACACTTGTGTACTATGTATGTGTATGATTGTTCATTTGTTCATTGCTTATTTACTTTGGAGTTATTGGATGATAATGCTACATTGATATTTCACTTGGATTATATGGTTAAAAAGGATTAGATTGCTCTATTACTTATTCACCCCCCTCTCAGTAATTCAACAATTATTGTAGGAAAACTCTACCAAAGGTAGTTTCTTCTCCCAATGCATTTGATTATCTATAACATACATCCTAAGCATGTCTTCCATAACCTGGTTAAATCTCTCGGTTTGTCCATCTATTTATAGATTATATGTTATTCCCAAGTTCAAATGAGTTCCCAATGCTAACTGTAAACTTTTCCAAAAGCTAGATGTGAATCGGGAGTCCCTATCTGAAATGATCTTCTTAGTTAACCCATGTAGACAGATGACCTCACTTATAAACATGCATGCCACATCAGTGACATCATAAGTGTCTTTGACCGGAATAAAATGAGCACTCTTGTTCAATTTATCAACTATCACTAGAATGACATTGTGTATGTGTGATGTGAGTGGCAATCCCACAACAAAATTCATAGAAATGACTTCCCACTTGGACATTGGAACATCATGCGGTTGTAGGAGACCTGTGGTGTGGTGGTGGTCAGCCTTCACTTGTTGACACTGGCCACCTAGTGATGAAATGGAATACATCATGCTTCATTCCTACCCAAAAGAAAATCTTCTTCATGTCTGTGTACATTTTCTTCACACCCAGATGTGTACAATAAATTGCTCTATGGGATTCCTTAAGTATGATGCTTCTAATATCACCACCTTCGGGGATGTACATCCTTCCATAATATCTTAAAAATACATTTTCTTCAAGGCTATATCTTTCATACCTAGGTTCTAACTCCCTCCCACTCTAAAGGTTTGAAGTAACCTTTAAATATCAACTATCTCCAAGGAGTTTCTCCAACCCTAGTTAAAAAAAAAAAAAAAAAAAAAAAAAAGCTAAATATTAAATGATAACTCTATTATATTTAGTAGAAATTTTTTATCACCTATAAAAAAAATAAAATTCTAGAGGATGATGTCAAGCACATCCAATGTGAGTAAGAAGCATGAAATCAGTGAAAACAAAAAAAAAATGAAGTCTCTCAAACACACATGAACTCAGTGTCCACAATTTGTTCAATTTCTTCTCTTTTCTTCAATACTTGCTCTTTCTAAGTTGCCTCCTTAGTGTAATATAGTTCATTATTTGCAACTGATGGGAGAAATGATGACTACTAGTGATAGAGTTGTTGGATTCTTTCATCTAGAGGGATTTGATTATGATGATACTCTCATGTTAATATTCTCTCAATAAGAGGGAGGTGACCTCGTTTAGGTTATTGTTGGGGGCTTTGAGGGTGCTTGAGAGGGATTCCCATGCTCATAGTTTGAAGATGATCCTTTATGGTTTTTTATTCCTCTTACCACAAGATTGTATTTTAGGATGAATGAGTTGAGATGTATGTATATTTTTCTTGTTCGTTTGATAGATTTGATCCTCTTGTAGTGGCCTTGTTGGAGATGTGACTATCTTTGCAAGATACCCCAATTAGCTCTTGATGTGGTGCCAAAATATTTTGGCCTATGATATCAACTTTAGGGACACTGGAGTTTTGATAGGTTATTGTTGATGTCTTCCTTATTCTGGAGTAATTTAAGAGTTTTGCATGAAGTATTCATCCAGGGTTATGTTCCTTGGTTTCATAGATGGTCATTGATATTTTGGAGACCCTAGAAAGAGGGGAAAAGGGAGTATCTTGGTTTGGTGGTGTGAATCAAGTGGTTTTGTTTTATTCTTCTTGAAATTTTCACCATTTTAAGGATGAGTTGTAGATTGATTGATTAATTGCTTGGGGAGAGACACACCTTTGTGAGTAGTGATTGCTTGGAATCTTTTGTGTGGGTACATGTACTCGTGGGTATTACTCTTATAGAGTAGGTATGATGTTCTATCATGATGGAGGAGTATTATTTCAAATTTATGGAGACACTAAAGTTATAATTTGCATATTTAGAGGTAGTTTATTTTTGTTATAGAAAACACTTTTCTCGTAAAGAGAGAGTGTTAACTTTTGGGTTTACTCCAAAATCGTTTTAACCTTGCTAGGAGAGTGTTAGATTTCCTATCCTATTGGTGATTCTTCATGGACATATGGATGCCTTAGTTTGTGTGGATGCTTGACCTTGGCTAGGGTGCTACCATAATTCCCTTTACCTAGGAGGTTGTTATCCTGATTGACATGATGAAAAACCCATTGGTTACACACAATAGAAAGTGGGTTGCTCAATTAGGGGAGGTATCGATCTAGGAGGAGAAGCACTAGGTACTTAGAAGAGGGAACTTATCCCTAGGATCTTAGGACCATGTGATATATACCTTCAAGGTTGGACACTTGAATTGAGGACACTTAGGTTGAGGAGCATACTTCATGAAGGTTGGTTATGGACTTGGACCCATATGTTGATAAGGAGCATTGGATCTTAATGACCACATTGGCATAGATGAGAGGAGTATTCAACACATGATAGGTGGCACATAGTTGGAGTTGTGTGAGGACACTGGGTTACCATTGTAGAAGAAGAGTGTTTGACTAATAGTGTGTTGGAGAGTACACCATCCTAGAGGAAGGGCTTTGAGCCCTAAGAGAATCATTCTTGGAGGGAATTTCATCTTGGGGGTTGGATAAACCATAGTATGACACTTGTACATATTTGTATTGTAGAGTGCTCTAGGTGGGGTTTCCTTGTTGGTACATAGAAAATAGTGTCGAAATAGAGATCAGAAGTTAGAAATAGTAGAAATGTCCTCATCATTGCAGGTGGGGTCTCTCATTACGACATCTTATCTCTTCCTGGTGATGACCCAATTCAGGAATTATCCTAAAAAAAAAGAATCCTACCCCTTCCTTTTAGTGGTCTCTACACATAATTGGGATCCTCTCAGTCATACAATAATTATCCATTGAGAACAAGAAGAAGAATTAGCATAGTTTTCCCTGTAAATAACCTGATGGACAGGTGGCTGAGAAATCTTGGATTTGGAGGAAGAGAGGCTTCCAAGAGTAGTGATACAATTGATACAGAGGGGGATTCAATTGCATAGGCTATGAATGATGATTTCCCAAGCCCTGGCCAAAAATTTTCCCAATTTGGTGCAGGATACTTTTGGGAAGTTGAACTTGTGTTTGAGAGAGTCCTGGGCATCACCAAGATAGAGGTCAGATATTCTCAGGGTCTTATGCATAAATCCACAAGGGGAAAGATACCATGCACTGTGTGTAGGCTCTCCCAACCATCGCCTCTCAACTGAGATGCCAAGGAATGGGGTGGATGTACCACACCCATGACCCACCTTATCTCCACCTCCTCCCTCCAAGCAACACCTTCTTCCAAGTAACAGCTTCGTGGAACCCTCCAGAGTGGTATACTGTTGGCAGCCAATTCGCATTTTTATACTGTCCTTATAAGCTGCCTACACCAGTGTTTTGCAAACCTTGATTTTCATCACAATTCTCGAATAAAACGACACTATTGTTTTATATGCATTTTCCCACTTCCCTTTGCTCTTGTTTTCACGACTGCAAGCATGAAAACTTGGTTTTCGAAGTCACATTAAAATCGTCACTGAATTGTTGTAATCATTCTTGTCGATATGCCCACTGCGTTTCCAATTTACTTATCATTATACGATTGACAAGACTCCAAGATCCTTATTCATTTGGCATTTTTATTTTTTAATATGACTTCGTTTTACAAGACTGTGATGATATTCTTTTAATCGAGTTTGTGATGCATTGGTGGTTTGATTTCTATAGTCCTTGATCAATTCCTTTGACACATTGTTTTGGTGTTATGGTTAAACCCTTGGTATAAATCATTTCATACGAAACATAGTTCATATGATCAAACCCTTGGTATGATTTCGAATTGTTGCTTTGGTTTTAAAACTATGACTATATGCTCGCGCAAATGTTTGGTCCACATATCATAGATTTTATCAATTGATCGAATGGTATAGTTTTTAACCTATGCAATAGTGGGTTGAATCGTGGTATGTGCCGACGGTTGTAGTATGGGATATGACTATTGTGCATGGGTTGAACTAGCTCCACCACCTTCGCACGTTCTGTCATTAATGTGTTCCCCCTATCCCGGTTCACCTTTGCTAGTTTTTGGGTAAGCCTGTGAGCATCCTGCCCCTGCGTATACTGTGTTCGAACCCTTACCCACTCACCTTGCTCACCATGTGCTCCTGTCTATGGCACCGGTGGTGCGCATAGAGTCGAATGGTAACCAAGCTCTTTTTCTATTCGATAATGCCCGTAAATATTTAGAAAACAGTGGTTGGCTAGTGTTTATACAAAGGTTTGAGGGTTTCAACCTGTGTGTTGCTCAACAATTCACCCTCACCTTTGATGGTTGCTAAGCTAAAGTAGGTGATATACAACTTGAACTCAATGAAGAATTCATAAGCTCTGCTACAGGACTGGCAGCTACAGGCCAGCGATGGTTTAAAAACTCCAAAGTTGATGAGGTGTCGTGGCCATTACTATTTGTATCAAGGAAGGTTGTCTTTTGTGATAAAGGTATGCCTATTTCTACCCTTAAACCCCAGTGGAACGATCTTCTGGTAATTTTGAAACAATTTGTGACCTATGAAGGTCGGTATGGCTTGGTTTTTTTGTATCACCTCTGGTTATTAATGAATTTCATGGGCTATCCTTTGAACATGCCACATTACTTCTTGCGTAATCTTTACAAGATGGCTAAAAGATTCAAACGTGAGAAGGCTGATAGCAGCTTGTTTCATCATGGCTTGATTAGACTCATCGTCATCCACCGTTTAAACCTTCATGGAAATAATTGGCAAGCTTTTCTATCGAGAAATGGCTTTGCTAATCCAGAGTCTGTTCAAATCAACAAGGTTGTGGTTAGTGAGACTATGGTCGGGCCACCCGTGCCTTTTCATATCCTTCTACCCCCTTCCAAACCCTTGGTTTGCCCTAACATTGACCTACCCGACATCACAAAAGACAAGACTGAGGCTGTCAAGAAGCCTGTGAGTAAGAGAGTCAAGGGTAATCCTACTATCGATAGAAAGGGTAAGAAAATGCTCGATTGATATCGAGACTTGCCCGAAATAAACCTAAGACTAACGTCGACCAAAAGCCCATAGTTCTGAGCGAGGACTCAGACTCTGATATCGAGCATTTCCTAGCTGAAGAGTACCCCTATTCCCATGGTCTATGCTCTGAGCAACCCTATGACTTTGTCTCTAATTTTCCCCCATTCCTAAAGAACAATCCTAACTACCCGGGAATCAAGTTGCATAATGAAACCCCTGTTGGCTTAAAAAAACCCTCGCCTGTGTTATCAAAGACCGAGCAAACATCATGCATCCAATGCAATGTGTGGATAGAGCGTTATTACACCGACGTTCCCTTGATGCAATCAAAGATCAAATCGTTAGAAGACCAAGTCACAGTGCTATCAAAAGAAAGGGACAGGCTTCAAGCTAATGACAAGAAACAAAAAACCACTGGTTCGATTGTCTTCAGGAATGTCGACACGGCAACAGCCTTCGTCAATTCCAAATTATCATGATCGAAGCCTCTTTCTTACTGTTCAGGTATGAATTTCAAATATTAATTTCATTTTATGTGTTGGCTTGGATTATTATAACTGATTGAATTTTCTTTCGATAGCTCTATTTATTTTCATTCAAAACGATTATGTTGCTTCCATTTTGTCAAAATAATTTCGTTATGAATCATGAGTGGGAAATTTGTTTGCTAAACTTGGACATCCATATGATTTAGTTCTCAGATTAGTAGAAGCGATTGATTGGTTTTGACTTGGTTTGATTCATTTTAGAATAGTTCTATTGATGAAATCAATGGGGTTTGCTTTCATTTGGACTTTGATCGCATTTGACTTGTACAGGAGATTTTTGTGCTAAAATTAGAACACGGTTATGTTTTGATTTGATACGATTTTGTTGTGGTTGGATGCTATCGGCTCTGATTTAGTTCTTATGGTTTGATTTTGGAACAATTTCGTAGGATTGAATTGGTATGATCTTTTATGAGTGTAATACATCATTATTAGTGATTGGTTCGATAAATACGATGTAGTCTATTAAATTGGAAAAATGACTCTGTTTTGTATTGAATCAACATTCTCGTTTGGATTTGGATTACATTCGACCTTTGCAAAATATCTATTCGCTAAATTCGTGGAACTGTGTTGATTCATAACGATTGTATCGACCTCAAATTGTTTTGATTCGTTCCTGTTTGATTTGATTTACAAATGATTGCTGCGTGTCTTGAGTTAGCACGATGGCTTGTATGAGTTGGATTGGTATCGAAAATAGATTTGATGTTTCTCTATCAGTTTTGATTTTCAAAAAACGATTTTATCAAGCTCAGATTGACATATTTTGTCTCTGATGAATTCGTATGAAAAATCGGCTAATAGTTCATTTTGAGATTGATTCAAGTGATGATTTCGTTGGTTCCCCAACTGTCAATCGATTATGTCTGCTCCCAATTGGCAATAACAAACATTTGACAAATCCCATATATCCTGTTATCAATTGATTAATTCAATTACGATTTCATTTGTTTCAATTTACATGCAAGATTTGATTTGATTTACAAATAACATGATCATTTGTATATGTTTAATATAGTTCTATCCCGTTGATTTCGTTTGGATTCGACAATGATTTTATTGATGGTTGAAGCAACATAAACTATTTATGTCAATTGGAATTGGTTCATTACTATTGAATTATCTAAAGCGGTTCTGCTTACCCTAAATTGGTGATAACAAATTGAACAGACTGCATCCATCTCTGTTATCATTTGGTTGACCACGATTTAGTTTGTTCCAATTTGCATACAAGTTTCGATTTGAATGATTCTTTTGGTTTCTAATTAGCAATCAAATATTGCTCAATAGTTTGAATATATTCTTTAAGATTTGAATTGATTTTGAAACGATTCTGTGTTTAATTTAGACCAGCTACGAAATTGCAAGATTCTGTAGCTAGTCTTAAAAGTTAAATTTTTGTCAATTTTATCAATAAAATATCTTCTAAACTTGTCTATTTTTGTCTTCTTTCAGGTGCATACGAATTATAATGATCAAATGGGCATGCTATGGCAGTTTAGGAGATACTTTGGATATGGTTTTGTGTTAGGTTGTTAGCTTGAGTCAGAAATAGAGATTTGGGATATTATCCTTAGATTTTTGTAAACTGTTTTGATAATTCCCATAGGGATGTTTTACCCTGTGGGAAGTCTTTAAATACTTGTCAATTTTTTGTAATAAATCATCATCACTGTGGAGAGAACTAGACTATGGTTTTATGATTCAGACCGAGATGAAAGTTGATGTCTTGGAACAGCTTTCGCTTTCAATATATCAAACTTTTGTTTCAGGTTTTATTCATGTCAGTTTGCAGTCGATTATAGACTACTTTAGCTATCATAATTCATTTCATGTTGATGTGATTTAATTTAATGTGGTATCCATATCTGATCTCTCTTATTTAAAAATACAGTAATTACTTTGTTTCAGTTAATGAATCACAGATTTCTCTTCTTTGTTAATTGAATCATTTTGTACAAATCCTTGCACACAGATTTATCTAAATGTGATGATTTGTAAATTATAAGATTGCTGTAAATTTTTATGTCTTGTTTGTTCTGTTATCGATATTCAAAAGAGCACTGCTACTTACTGTTTATTAGAGGCTTGTAGAGGATCTGATGCGGGTTTCCTCCCATCGAACACCTGAATTGGATTCTTTACACATGACAAATTGGAAAGCGTTATTACAGGTTAGCTTGTTAGTGTTATTTAAGTAGTTTAGATAAATATATTAGTTTAGATTCATAGTTAGAGTTATTATTTTAGTTGCTTAGATTAGATAGTTTTTCAGTTTATTTCTTTCTCATAAAGTTATAAAAAATCAAAAAACAATGGTCTCGCTATATTAGGACAGATCACAAATGAGTTTTGTAGGTTTTCATTTAAATCTGTAATTTGTAAATATTATAAATTTGTAACTGAATTTGATTCTATTGGTAATTGAACATTTGATTTTATAGAATTATAGTTGTATAGTTTAGGTAATAAATTTTTTATAATAGTTTAGATTTGTTTAATAGTTTGTTTTAATTGTTATTTTTCATTTAGATTAGTTTAGAGTAGTTTTCTTTTGTTTTCTTAGGACTTAGATCGGCTAACAGAGCCGCTAAACCCGTCAGGGAGGGTTATCCCAAACGGCTTGGGTTATTTAGACAACCCCGGAATGGATCCACTCTTCTAGTTGGCGAGCGTTCATTTTCGCCCGTCAACATATACTGAGAAATTTCACCTATGAATTCTGAACAAATCATCAGACTTGAGAACAACCTTTTTTTTTATTTCCCAGTTTTGCTTGAAAGTGCAAGATGAATATCTTCTCAGATTTCTATTTTATATGGTTAGGAATATGAAAGAGTTTTGTTTATTGGCATGCTCAAGCATTGTTTTATTCATGTTGGTTATGCACTCTCATATTCCTTTATAAATGAAGAGCCAGAAATTGCCAAAATTTAACAGGATTCAAGTAAGTTTTTTATCGTGGATGATGGAGATGATTCTCATAATGAAGTAAATGAAAATGAAAATGGCATTGAATATGTTGTAGAGTGTTTTTTTATCACGAAGAGAGAGAGAATAACTAGTGCAAATATGAAAATAAATCCCTCTTAATTCAATTGCAATGTGACTTCAAATGTGGGGAATGGAGACAAATTTGAGCTTGAGAATGTGGACATTTTGGAGAGTAGGGTGTTTGTATCACAGGTTGTCGTAGCCTTACATGAACTATTTCATCTGGAAGAAATAATAAAATGGATGATGTGGTGGCCGATATATTGGCCTTGAGCTTGCCGCAGTCTTAAAAATCAACAATTGTAAAGTTAAAATGGTGTGCACTAAGCCATGGTTCATGCCTTGTCTTTTCATTGAAGATATAACTTATTTCTATGAGGGATATTATAAAGGAAATGGTGTGGATATTATCAAAGTAAGGTCCATAGGATTTGACAAGAATCACAACCTATTCTTGTTCATCACTTGGGTAGAGGCACATCAAGTATATTATTCTATGCAAAATCAGAAATTGCAAAATCACAGCTTGCAACATATTTTGATGGTAGCAACTCCTTTATCAATAAGAATAGATTTAGTTATGTGGGTGGTCAAGCCCAATTTTCATTTTTGAAACCTGGCTCTGATACCATATGTGAGTCCTTCTTATTTCAAGGGCCTAGAAACAAAACAATCAATATTTCCTACTGAAATAACTTCAAATGAGTTCATAGAATTCCTTTCATGATTTTCTTATACTAGGAATAAAAAAAAAACATCATAATAAGAATAAAAACATAATAACAACAACATCAACAACATAATAAAAACAATATAATGATAACAAAACAACTGGTAAAATACATACCTCGACTTGTAGGTTGGTTGATTTAGCCCCTGGTTCACTTGTTCTTGAGATTGCCCAAACTTCCCAACTGAATATTAAACTCCCAACCAACTACGAACAACCTCTATGACTCCCTAGCTCCAGGAATCCCTGCAGTTTTCTGGCCCTCGAGCCCAAAATTCCCAGCAACAACAGTGCCCTGTGAGAGTTACCAAAACAAACTTTTCTTCCAATTTCCTCCTGTCTTTTAGAATTTCTTCCTTCTCCCTCCCCCAATTTCCCCCCCAAAAAATAGATCCCTCTTCCAAGTCCTCCTCGTCTTCTTTATCCTCCTCTCTCAAATCCCCCTCATTAATTCCTCAACAATCTTACCCCCCCATTAATTCCCCAACAGCCTTATCCCCCCATTAATTACTTCACCTACCTTTTAATAATAAAATAATAAAAAGATTCATTTAATTTATTTTAATAATTAATTAAATTAAAATTAAAATCTATGATAAATAATTATTCAAATTGGGCTATTACGGAAGAGGTGAAGGGGATTTGAGATATGTTAGTGAAGGATCCAAGTCAAGGGGGATAGGTTATAGGGAATTGGGGGCCAAGGGTTATGTCCAGGGATAGGGGTCATGGATGATTTTAGGGGCTAAATTTCGCTCATGGGATAATTTTCCATGGTTTTTCCAAAAACAAGATTCGTTATTTTAAAAATGATTCGCCCAAATTCTATAGGATAAAATTATTTTACCTTAAAAATCGCCAAAATTTTATAAAAACTATATAAAATCCTTATAAATTTGAATATTTTTACAAAAATATCGTCAAACATTTATAGTTGGCATATGAACGATTAGTAAGATTCGCTAAGGTTTCTACATTTTAAAACAAATTTCCATCCTTAAAATCATCCATGATAGGGTTACACATGAGGGGCCAAGAGAAGGTTATGGGCCAAGGGAATGTGCGACCTAAAATGAAGGGGGACCAAACCTACGGTTAAATGGTGTTAAGGTGAATAGGGGAAGGAAAAAGGCCTTAGTGTAGAGGGTATATGATGAACATGTCCCTAGGGAATAGGGTCCAGGGATAGAGGAGATGAGGCCCCCCCCTCTCTCTCTCTCTCTCTCTCTCTCTCTCTCTATTTTCCTCTCCCCTTCCATGTGCCTCTCTTCCTCTCTCCATTTTTTCCTCTCTCTCTCTCTCTATCACCTACTCTTCCCCCCCTCTCTCTTTATCTCTTTATCCCTCCATCTCTACTTCTCCACCCCATCTCTCTCTCTCTCTCTCTCTCTCTCTCTCTCTCTCTCTCACCACCCTTCTCTCCCTCCATATTTGTCTCTATATACCCCATCTCTCTCTTCCTCTCTCCCCCTCTCACTCTCCACACCTCTCCTTCTCTTTCACCCTACCTTCTATATCTCCTTCCTCCTCTCTCTTCTTCTCCCCCCCATATCTCTTTCCTCTACCATTCTATCCCCCTATCTTTCTCTTTTCCATTTTCCCCTTTGACTCCTCTCTCTCTACCCCTTCCTTGTTAGGAACTAGATGGCAGAGTAATAAAATAATAAGGAAATAAAAAAAATAAGAGCATAATACAAACAAAGGCACACATATATGTGGTTCACCCAATAAGGGCTATGTCCATGGATAAATTGGAAATCCTTCATTTATTATTATCTAGCAAATGAAGGGATACAACCTATAACAGGCCCACTATAACTTCCTCTTATTTCTCTCACAGTATCCTCTCTCAAATTATAATATTCACTCTCATGCCTAGCCACAATACAATTCCCCTATACAAAAAAAGTGTTTCCTTATTAGGTGAAAAACCTAACATAACTTCTACTGTTAGATTTGCAACCTTATAATGAACGGTTGGGATTGAATAGGAAATTACAATATTTTACAAGGAAATTTTCCCAAAATTTTCTGTGGGGGCATGTTGGTCCCTATTCCCCCTATCCCGGGGGGCAGGTTCCCCCTAGACCCCCTTCATTTGGAGTCCATCCCCCTAACCCTCAGAAGAAGGTGGGTATACTTATTTACATATGAATTATGAATATAATCAGACTCCACAAACAACACTCCTCTCTCCCCCTCTCTCTAAACCTTCCTCCCTCTCTTCCTCTCTTCATTTCTCTCTCCCTCCATCCCTCAATCCATTCCTCACTACCCCCCCCCCTATATCTCTCTCTC
>JASDQU010105783.1:268953-336361 GCA_032191745.1 Picea mariana
CATGCCATTGTCACCGACCATGGTGCACATTTCAAAAACCAGATGATGAGCGAGTTACATGTCAAATTGGGTTTTCGTCATGAAAACTCATCCCCTTACTACCCTCAAGCAAATGGGCAAGTAGAAGCCATCAACAAAGTTTTAAAAACCATGATCCAACGCATGGTAGGGGAGAGCAAGACTTCGTGGCATTTACAACTGTTTTCCGCTCTCTAGGCCTATCGCACGTCTGTGAAAACCTCAACTGGATTCACTCCTTTCCAGTTGCTCTATGGCATTGAGGCCGTCCTACCAATTGAGTGTGAAATCCCATCACTCAAGTTGAAAGTAGAACTCCTGCCCCATACTTCTGTGGAAGAAGAACGATTCTTATACCTATCCAAGTTGGACGAAACACGCCGTGATGCTGCTCTCGTCAATGAATCACATCAGAAACGAATTAAGAATCAATATGACAAATCCGTTCAACCTCGAGCCTTTGCAGAAGGAGACTTAGTCCTCATTTACGACCAAGCACACGATAAATTGGGAACAGGAAAGTTAGAACTTATGTGGCACGGTCCTTACATCGTGAAGCGTGTTTTACACAAAGGTGCTTATGAACTAATAGACCATGTTGGAATTTCCCTGGGAGAGCCCTGAAACGGACTCTACCTTAAAAGGTACTATGCCTAKATCACCTAGCATGTGTACGTTGTACATTATTGTATTTTAGTTTAGTGTGTCTTTTCTTTCGCGTGCTCGAGTCTTTACCGTTGCCACTCATGACTGTGTCTGTGTTTCCATGTGCAGATGACATCCACCTTTCCTATCTTTTTTGGGTTCGCGGATGGCGCCAGCCGACACACCCGGAACATCGCTTCGGTGGCATGGGTTATTTATCAATTTGACGAGGTGGTGAGTTCAGGAGGCATATGTTTAGGACCAGCAACCAACAATATGGCGGAATATCACGCTTTCATTGGATTGTTGACCCAAGCCTCCTCCCTAGGTATCTCTCGTATCATTGTTTACTTAGACTCCCAACTTGTGGTTTGTCAACTCAACCACATCTACGCTATTTTTAGTCCTATCCTACTATGTCTACACTTGCAAGTTCGCCGTCTCGAACGAATGTTCGACTACATTAAGTATAGACACATTCCAAGAGAACTTAATAGTGTTTCAAATTCGTTAGCCAATTACATCATGGATCGGTATTTAACCGACATATAAGATTCAAGGAAAGCAAAAATGTACATTACATGTAAATTGAAACACACCACAGACATCATCATGTACAAATCATCGGCATCATAAAAACTCGAAACTGTATATATATATATGGCGTGACTAAAATGTTTACATTACATCAAAAAGTCTGTAAGAGAACAAAATATTGGGCTCATCCACCCATACAAACTTCGCCAGACAAGGCGTACAAAAAAGCATGATCTCGGGGAACTCTAATCCCCCCGCGCTACATTGTGTTGTGTGTAATACAACACTGTGCGCACTACACATCTCAAAAGAGAATTGAGATTCTCTGGCACCCCTATAGTGTGTCACTGCAAATGCAAAGGCACGTCCCCTCTCCGCAGAGGAGGGATACCCATTGTAAGGCCCAATAGGTTCCTCTCAACCTCCCGAAGGCCCACCACCGGTACTGCTGGATCTGCCACAACTGGGGCACCACCACGACGTCCTGGCACTGGAATATCTACTGGACGCATTGCTCCCTTGTCTGCACATCGAAGACAAAACATTCCTCAAACACTCTCTTACATACCCAAAAAAATAAAATACATCAAAAACATAAAAAAGAAACTGGCGACAAGATATGACTTAGTCTCTTACCCGACTCATCCCAATCTTCTCCCTCGGGCAGGATCAAATCCATGCTCCCGTGGAAGTCCACATCAACATATGGGAAGTGCTCGATCCAGAGGAACTGCCACCTCAACAAGGAAAAGAAATCACCAGTGAAACGGAACTCTGACTCCGAAACCAACCTCGAGGATAGGCTAGTCCACCTCTCCATCCAAGGCTCATCCACTGGTCGCACTACTAGCGCGATCTGAGGCTGCATCTGAGGGATGCGCTCCAAGAAAAACGAGACTAGGAAAGAACCATAGCCGAATTGCTTTTGGTCGTTCCTGCTCCGAGAAATTTGTTCCTTCACATTCCGAAGGAACGCTGCACTCCAGTTGAACAGTGTGGGCTCTAAACACTGGATGCCATAAGCCACCTGCGACCTCGAAGCCAAATGAGCACTGGTACTACCAGTCACACTAGTGATGGAAAACAATATAGATCGAAGAGGCAGATCCCCGGAACACAATGACGTGCCAAATACACGTCCACCTGCTCTGGCAATGTCCTCTGCCCGGTAAAAGCTATAGGGACCCCTCTTTTTGAGAGGCCGGTCAGAAAATACACATCATCCAACTCGATAGTCAGGAACTGTGCACCGATACGGAATCCCTGTTCATTGATGTCCAAGAGACCAATAATATGCTCAAGAAATAGAACTTCGCTCTTCATTTTTTGCAGTTTGAAGAACTCGAGTAATCCGCAGGCCCTCAAAGCAGCCCGCGTACAGGGGCTCCGTAAAGCAGCTATATCATCCATTTCATGTTCCCTCTCTTTCCACTCGATCACGGTCGCTGAATATGTCTACAAAACAAAATTCAAAGTTTCCATCATTCCCCACGTTTTTGTCATTTCGGCAAAATTCAAAAAGCATTTTAAAACATGAAAATGAACGCCCATGACATCTAAAGATACTCAATCATCATTTTAGACCCCCATGCCCTTTAAAATTTATTAAACAATGATTGAAACGTGACAAAAGTAAAAAACGTTTTGGGGGGGTGCGTGGGCCCATGAGAGAAGTTTTCACGAATTTCTTTGGTTAAAATGATCGACCCAATCAATGATTAAGGTGTGGGCATCTTAACAATCATTTCCCAAAGCAAATTCGTGGATAATTTCCCCCCTTTTATTAACTTTTGAAAGGGGGCTGATTTGGTCCAAAATGGTCAACCTAGGGCTTCACGTTTTAAATTAATGATGCTATTAAATTCAACTTAGAACCATATAATTGAAAGAGCGATGAATGAGACCCTACCTGGTTTGAACGGTGTGTAAAACAATCGACCGTAGCTCCGACAGCGAGAAGAACAAGTTTGCTCCAGTTGAGATTCTCCGACACTCCACAAATGAAATGGTAAATGAGCTTTGAATCAATTGGTATTTATAAAATATCATTTTTCCATAAGCTATAGTCATTTTGGTTTTTTTTAATGGAGCAAATAACTTCACTAATGTCCGATTTGCAGCTTCTGGCATTGCAGGATTCTTGGCCGTTCTAATGAATTATTCACCTTGTCGAATTTATGAGCATAGTCTTAGTTCATTATCGAGCTCGACAATATGAGAACGTAACCAGGTAAACTTTTATCACTTTTTTGGACCCATACAAACACATCACACGAAAAAGGAGCCCCCCTGGAGTCTACTTTAAACCCTTTTCAGACTCTCTAAACATGAAAATATTGTCGAGTGATCTTTCTTTCTTTCACACTCATTAAAAGGTCAGAAAGAGCGTCTTTCGAGCGATAGTTTAACCCTTTTTCGGTCTCGATAGACTACTGTACGAAAAAAGCACTGAGAGAGTTCTCTTTTAAGTGTTTTTCCAAACTCTATAATCCCGAAAAACCTTCGAGTTTTCTGTCCTTGGACTCATTAAAGCACACATCGACAGACCCATATGGGAACGAACCCTTACTTCTTCCGGCTCGTTAAACAAAGGAAGAGGAACTTACCGAAGGTGAGTTATATCGAGCATGTGTTATCCTCCTCGAGCTCATTAAATCAAAAAGAGGTACTCATCTATTTGGATGGGGGAAAAATTGAAAGGAGCAAGCCAAGCAGTCTCTTGAGAACGCTATCCAGTATTTCTTAGAGTCGCCCTTGAACACGACACTTTGTCATTTTGCACATATTATAATCCATTGAACCTCTGCACTGAGCCAATCCTCTGAGTTTCCTTTCTCTCCTTTGAGTTACCTGACGCAAGTCACGGTACCCATTGCATAGTTTTGGTCCATGTCATGTTTCGCTGTTGTGCCTCAGTGTTCAAGGGAAGTGTCCGCCTCGAGAGTCATCCATCCCAAATATCTTGCCTCAAAACCTATGTCAGTCCATGTTCTCTCGATCTACCAATTACACCTCTGTGTCCGTTTCGTGTCGTTGATGAGGGATACATCAAGGCCCTCCCTCGACGAGTCTATTCCTGTCGACTCCAACACATTATCTAGGAATTAGACTTAGAAACCATTTAGTACTTTGGGACCTGCATGCCTCAATGGAAGGCTTCCTCACGTTCGACAGTGGGTTTGCATCATTGACCTCTGATCGAATGATTCCACGGATGTTCGACTTCAGCTCATCTATTCACGTTCAGTGGAATGTACTTGGGTACCTTGGGAATCATTGACATTAATGGTGACCTCCCTCACAATTTTTAACGGTTTACCTCATTGACCGGTAATCAAGTGGTTTCTGCCATGTTCGACGCCAAAACATCTATTCACATGGTTAGATCCGTACTGCATTGGGATTGGTATGAAGACCCTGGGGTGGGTAATTCATTCTGATATATGCCTCGCCCAGGTTGCGAAGGAGTTCTGGACTAAAGAGCACATATACTGTTACATAGATCCACTTTGTATTGGTCGTGGCTATGTCTTGTTGTCTCATAGATCCACTGTGTATTCTTCGTGGCTACGATCATTCCATGTCATCAGTATAGATCCACATTGTATTTTTGGTGGCTATACCTTTTTATCAATACAATTATGGATCCGCAGTGTATACTATGGCGGCCATATCTTAAAATCTTGATCACCCAAGCATAGGTATGCCTACCTTGGGTTTTGACATATGTCATGATATTTGTTGGATGGTTGTGTGCAGCTTTCGTCAGGTTCTCCGAGTCTATACCCTTGCTTGAGTATCTACAAAGTACTTCAGTCATCAGTCTACATTTTCTGACTTCATACTTTGGGAGGCATTCTGTTACATCTCAAAATCACTCAACTGGATAAGTGTCGCGCATGCCTCTCACTTGTCGCAAGTGTCGCAAATGTTGTTGAATCGTGTTATCATAATGACGACACTAAAGAGGCACTTGAAACATCTTATATGCTTGGTTTGAAGGAAGAAATTGGTTCACTGGAGTCAAACATCTCTTAACACCTAAGAAGGCTTCTTAATCAAGCGTTTGGAAGGGAAACTCTCCTCTAAAACTGCCTGAGAAGTGCTGGCACCCCTCTACCATGCTTCAGAAGTGTTATAGCGCTTCTCCACCCCTTTGCAGAAGCGCTACTCAGATTTGAAGCGCTGGCGCTTCCCTTGGCCTTCTCTGGAGCGTTCTAGTGCTCTGATGCCCCTTCTGAGGGAGCGCTCTCCATTCTGGGTAAATTGTTAGCCCGGTGAGAAGAATAAGGGGAGAATCATTCGAGTTTGGGAGGCGGTTGAGCTCGAATTATTGGTTCTATCAAAGGATCTCCGATCCAAGGAGGAGGTTCCCAACTAGTTCTAAACATAACTCAAGTGGTTAGGCCCTTCCTAGCCTATATAAGCAAGCTCTATGGTGATGAAGAGGAGGAAGAACTGAGCATATGGAACTTATGATCTTGGAGGAAACTTACAATCAGCCAAAGGAGATTAGTCATTGAAGCTGCTGTCATCCAGGTTGTGAATCTTTCAGGCAAGGGTTAGACGAAGAGGACTTGACGAAGCTGTCGCATTCGCATCTACGATTGTAAGTATTGTTGTCGTTATTCTCATTAATATGAAAAGCTTGGCCTGTTTCTTTCTAGTTTGTGTCTTATGTTGCATAAGCTTATCATTCAGTGATAGATCTGTTTTCAAGCTAATGTCAGTAGAGTAGGAAGTAGTCGTATCTTGTTTTGTCCACAGACCTCAGCGAGGAGCAAAAGATTGGAGCGCAACTCGGAGCGTGCAGGGACAAACGTTGATAAAAAGGTACTTCTATCATCCTTCCTTCTCATGTATTAGTTTAGATAGATTCGAAAGAAATTCAGTGTCCACGTTAAGCACTTTTCTGTCTAGGGTTAAGGTCAAGCCCTAGAGGTCGATCTACTTGTCCGCAGGCAGATTTTCCTACAACACTGTGGTTTGATGAATAACTTCCAAATGCTTCTCATCCAACTCATTTAGCTACTGCAGTCTAGCCTTTTGTGCCATAGTCCAGTCTAGATTGACTTCTAATGCAGTTCTTAGGGTTTTGATTTCGAACTCAATGGGAAAAGCAAGGCTCTTCCCATATACTAGTTCATAAGGAGAAAAACCAGTTGTGTTCCTCCAAGTGGTTCGATAAGACCATAGAGCTTCATGCAATCTGTCAAACCAATCCCTATGATGTTCCCTCACTGTCTTAGTAAGAATAACTTCTATGACTTTGTTTTTACTTTCCACCTGCCCATTACCTTGGGGATGGTATGTAGAAGTTGTTCTATGAAAAACATGATATTTATTGAGTAGGGCTTCAAACTTATATGATGTGAAAGGTGGTCCCCCATTAGTTACTAACTCTCTAGGAACTCAAAACCTAACAAATATATCTTCACACAAAAATGCTAAGACAACTTCTTCTGAGGCCCTTATGAGTGCTTTTGCCTCTACCCACTTGGTCATATAATCTGTGTAGACTAATATATAGACTTTCTGATTAGAAGGTGGGTTAATGGGCCCTACAAAATATATGTTCCATCTCTCAAAAGTATCTAACACCACTTGAGGCTGGAGAGGCATCTCATCCCTATGATTTGGCTGACCCATTCATTGGCAACTGTCACATGCTTGGATATAATTCTTTGCATGTTGAAATATTGTGGGCCAAAAATAGCCCATCCTCAAAATTTTATGCCCAGTCATTTTATCAGCAAAATTACCCCCACAAGGTACATCATGGCAAGATTTAAACATATCATAAACTTCATCATCTCTCACACATCTCTTGATTTCTTGATCCAGGCCTATGTAGAAAAGATATACCCCTAGTCAACTATACCGAGAACTCTTCTGAATAATCTTCCTTCTTTCTTGAGGAGATAGATGTGGAGGTACCTTCCCTGTAACCAAATAATTAGCAATGTATTCATACCAAGGTGAGTGAGTGAATACTACAAACAAATGTTCACCTAGAAAGGAATCATCTACAGGTGAATTATTATCATTTGAATTCAATCTTGAAAGAAAATCTACAACCACATTTTATTTTCCTGGTCTATCTACTATAGTGATGTCAAATTCTTGTAGTAATAACAACCATCTTGTTACTCGGGCGTTAGTAATAGGTTTATTCATCAAATATTTAATTGTTGAATGATCAGTATGAATAAAAGTAGAATAACCAGTGAGATAATACCTGAATTTATTGATAGCATAAACTACTGCCAAGAATTCTTTTTCTGTGACTGTATAGTTTAAATTAGTAGGAGACATGTTCTTGTTTATATATTATATATCATAGGGATATTTGTCCTCCTGTTTCCCTAGCACTGCACCAATTGTAGTGTCTGAGGCATTTGAAGAAATGTGAAATGGCAGGGCCCAATTTGACCCTCTCAAAATGGGAGTTGTGGACAATTTCTGTTTCAAATCTGTAAAAGACAATTCACAATTGTCAGTCCAACTAAAGTCAACATATTTTGTCAATAGAAAAAATAAGGGAGAGGCAAGTTTGGAATTTTTTTTAATGAATCTCCTATAATATCCAGCATGCCCTAAAAAGCTTCTTATCTCTTTCGGAGTTGATGGAGTTGGAATATCCAAAATTACCTGGATTTTGGCCGGGTCTACCAGAATTCCTGCATAAGAAATGAAGCATCCCAGCACCACACCTTCGCTCATCATCATATGACACTTTTATGTACTTAGAGAAATATGAGACTGTATGCATCTTTTAAGTACTTTTTCCAGATTAGCTAAAGATTCATCGAAATGAGTACCATAAGGTGTAAAGTCATCCATGAATATTTCCATACAGTGATTCACCATATCAAAGAAAATACCAATTACAGCTCTCTGGAAAGTGGTTGGTGCATTACACAAGACAAATGGGAGAACCTTGTAGGCAAATTTACCCCAAGTTATAGTAAACGTGGTCTTATATTGGTCTTGTGGAGCAATTGTGATTTGGTTATATCCACTAAATCCATCTAGGAAAGAGAAAAAAATTTTCCCAGATAGGTTGTCTAGAACCCGATCAATAAATGACATAGGGAAATGATCCTTCTGAGTGGCCTTATTCAGGGATCTATAGTCCACACACACTCTCCATTTACCATACTTTTTAGGCACAATAACCAAGGGTGAAACCCACTCGCTGTCTGATATAGGGTAGATGAATCCTGCATTAAGAAGTTTCTGGAGTTCTTCTTTAACAATCTCTTTAATATTAGGGTTCATTATCCTTTGGGTTTGGAAAATGGTTCGACATTCTTCCTTAATGTATATATGGGGGGTGCATAGTTCAGAGGAAATTCCTTTCATATCCATGTAATCCCAGGCAAATGCCTCTTTATGTTCAATCAATAACTCCATCAAACATCCAGTTTCAGTAGAAGATAAATCATGATTGATGTTCAGATTTTTTCCAGGTTTGATTTCTACAGCGATGCTCTTAGAACTGACTTTAGGAAATAATTCAGATGTTTTAGTATCTTTTGTTACAGCTGAATTAACTTGATTTATAATAGTTTCAGAGAACATCTCCGCACTGACTCCTTCCTGGGGAGTAGGGTCAAAGATTCTACTCAATTGGTGATATGTGTTTGGTGTAACAGTAGAAGGGTCACTGATAAAGATATTGATTAGATCATCCTCTGTCTCATCTTTGAAATTTAGGTCTTTTCCTATGGCTAGCACAGGCATAGCGCTTTTATCCTTAATGTCCATCCATGAAGAATTTTTGGGTTCCACACTAGGTGTAGCATCAGGATAAAGGGTAAGTTTCTTGGTATCATAACCATCATAGATGGTCATTGAACCAGATCTATAACCAATGAAAGCATCAATTGTAGCTAACCATGGTCTTCCTAGAATTAGAGGGTGCCCCCCCAAATGGGTTTTAGGTTGCAGTACGATAAAATCAACAGGATAATCCCATGAATCAACTGAAATAACTAGATCATCGATTACTCCTTTTGGTTTGATAGTAGAATGATCAGATAATTCTAAAATAATAGGAGTAGGTTGGACTTGTGTTCTGAGTTGTAGAAATTGCATCATCTCTATTGGCATAATGTTAATTTCTACCCCTAAATCAACTAACACATCAGGAATAAATGTTTGTCCAATTTTGACAGTGACTCTAGGGTTTCCTGGGTTGCCATATTTAATAGGTGGGGTTTTTCCTAACATCAGTTTAGACAATTCTCCCACTACATGTACTGTGAGGGGGTCCCTAGGTTTCCTTCCAGGATTTTTGATACAAAGGTCTCTCACAGTCTTCACATAAGTAGGGAAATCCATAATCCCTTGCAATAGTGGAATGTTAACATGTAGATTTTTCAATTCTCCTAAGAGTTTGAAGGATGATAATTCCACAGTTTTGGTAATTTCCAATCTTTCAGGGAATGGGGGGTCTGCTAATTCTATGATAGGTTCGTCAATTTCCTCTGTATCAACAGATGGTTTTTCCCCTGATTCCTTGTCTGATTCTTAAGATGGAGCATCTTCAATTATTGGCTCGACTATTCTCCCTGATCTTTATTTGATCTCATCACAAGGCATAGGGGTACTAGACAGAGCTGGGACATTGTGCATATCAATATTATGATCGGCCTTATTATTTGGATTTGGTCTAGGTTGCACAGGAATTTGAGGCCATAAGAGAGGATTGTTTTGTGGGGCATTGGGAGGTAACTGCAACTCTTGCTACTAGTACTGGGGTTGGAAATTTTGTTGATAGGGGTTTTGTTGGTGAGGGTTTTGATAAGTAAGTTGTTGTTGAGGGCCTCTCCAATATGGGTTCCATTTCCCAAGATGATTCTATTGTTGGGGCATAGGTACCCATGCATTGGGATCTTGATAAGGAGGTGGCATCTGATTTGGATGGGGGGCATTCATCTGGCCATATTGAAGCTGATTGTTCACATTATTCCAATAATTAAGTGTTGTAGGAGATAATTGAGGTTTTATACCTTGACCTCGTCGCTTTCATTGTATTCTCTGAGTTATTAGATAGACATCCTCCGCTTCCTCATTAGTCACTTTCATTGATGCTTTTACACCTGGTAGGGAGGGACATTGGTTAGTAGAATGATCTAATTCAGAAATTAGACATACCTGAACACTATTCAGTGGGCACTCCCTTAGAGGATGTTTCTTTCTTCATTTCGAACAGAAAATGGATAATGTCAAATCTAATTCTTCTTGTTTCTGTTTGACCTGCAGAGTGTCAATCTCTGAAGAAAAAGAGTTAATCATTTCTATTTTGAAATCTTCTAACATTTTACCTATTTCTTCTCGTATTTCCCCTCCATTGGTTGATTTCCATATACTTGAAAAAGTACCATCCCTGGTAGCTGATTTATTCCTTGTAGATCCTCGAGAGCATCTCTTACAAATATTTACAATGTCTTCATAGGAGTCCTTAGATATATCTTTCTATCCAAGCATATTCAAGATATCTAAACAATCATCTCTAACTCATTTTAGAAAAATAGTTTTCAGTATGTCCTTACTCACATACAAATGTCCTAACCTCTCTAGATTATACTAGAGTTGCTCCACAAAATCTTCAAGGGTCTTGTCCTCCTTCTAAGACATCTTGAACAGTTCCTCTATTCGTTCCCTCGTTCGATAGTATTTTTGGTACTTGTTCAGGAAAAGCTGCCTCATTTGTCCTTATGTTGAAATATTCTCCCCTCCAAGGCTCATGAACCATCTTAATGTGTTACCCTTCAATGCAGCTAGAAACAATTTAAGCTTCTACATAGTGGTAGTGTAGTCATAGCTTCTACACAAAATATAAAATTCAAACAGAAACTCATATGGATCCTCAGTAGATAATCCATAGAAATTTGGCAAGGTTGAGAGAGATATGTTCTTCAGAGGATCCATCCCCTTTGTGGGAATATTATTAATAGGAAATACTACAGTAGAGATAGTATTTTCATCATTTACCTGATATTCATTGTTCACTAGATCCTATCAAGGGAGCTCTTCTTCATTATCTCCTTGATTTTCCATACGTGCTCTTTCTCTCCACTCAATATGGAAAGTGTCCCACTCCTCTTTAGTGACTATCTGTCCATTGATCTGATAAACAAATTCTTATGACTTTTCCCTATTCCAAGATACACTTTCTTGATATTCAATATTCTCCAGTGTTGCGTGCTAATTTGTTGGTGACAAATCATTAGCTTCAACCCCTGATGAAAACGATGTTTCAAAATGGGGTAGTCTTCATGTCTGAGGAATATGTATTCTTGGAGGATTTGAAGGGAAAAAGATATATCCCAAAGAGGAATATGCTCTGGCTATAATCTCATCAACAAAGGTTGGCCTTCACAGTGCAATATTCCTTCCACCACGTCCTCTGGTACCTGTAGGGTTAATATTTTTGGGGATACTTCCTCTTATTCCTCGATTCATGCAGACTACTCATTCCTAAGAAACAAAAACTAATGTGATTACAATAATATATAATTATCTTCCCAGTGAATAATCTATAATTATCTTCTCAGATAATTAAGGTGTTCAATATGAGTTGTCAAACCTAAAGAAGTTTTTTTATTGCAAGATAATTGTGCACAATCTATGCTAGATTATGAAAGCAAGCATTAATCAATTGCAATAAGGTAAACTAACACTAAAATAAAGAGAATTGAAAATATGAACACTGACACAAGTTGTTGACACAGCTGGAGTTCTAATCTATTGTTGCAGAATTGAAGTCACACTTGCATAATTGCAATCTAATTTCCAGGTGTAGAATTTGATGAGAGTATAAGAATCCTGGATTATCTAATCTATTCTAATATTCTGTATTACTCTTGCAGAAGGAAGTTCTGTGCTAATTGCTGAAAGGAAGTCTACCTAATTGCAGAAAGGGAATTCACACTTCTATTTACTTTTGCTTGAAAACAAAGATTTAATCTAATCCAGAAAAGGAATTAAATTTCAAAGCAATTCTCCAGCAGTATTCAACAATTGATTCTAACTCTCATGAGATACACTGATGCACAATAACACAAACAGACTGAACTGTAACACCAAATGTATTCTAGAAATTCATGAATAGATAAATCACACAACTATAATTAATCAAAGCAGTTAATCTAAAACTCACAACAGAGGGGAGTCTGTGAGGAAGGTGGGCCCTTTCCTTCTCACTGAATCCATTCGAAAGACTATAGTAGGTTGCAAAAAATCAAATCACTTCTTTATTAAATCATCAAAATGTTCAGATACAAAATGCTTCACTTTAATCTCTATTCCACAACTAATCTTCACTCCCTCATGATTAAAAAATCCATGTTATTTAAGGACAAAGTCATTCAGTTGAAACGAACTCAAAACAACCTTGAGAATCAGATATTCTCAAGCTATTCATATGATATAAAAGATCTCTCATCATTACAAAATCTGGAAATAATCTTGATCACCAGCGTGAGCCAAAACATGTAATAGCCTTAAGGATCTATCTTCAAATCATGCAACAACCTTGAGGATCTGTCTTCAATATAGGTATTTGAATGATATACCATCTTCCAAGATCGGTGGGAGTCAGTTGCAGTAGGTGTAATAGCTTCCAAGAAAGGTGCACAATTGTTGTAGTCATGTAATAGCATGAAGAACGAGTGCACCACTATAACAACTGGTGTAACAACAACGATCTTTCTTCAAGACTTGGCTATTTTTCTTTAATCTACACATTTTGATAATTAGTTGAGCATTCATGGGTAAAATATGAGAAACGTTACCAATCAAACATGTTAAGTAAATAAGAATACAAAAGCAATATCAATGATTCATACCTTGGGAAAAAGGTCTTAGAAAACAGTGTATTAGGCATTTTAGCATAGAAATGATAAGGTTGAATGAGCAAAATATATAGTGAAAAAGGGACATTTTGGGATCCTAACACCCACTTTGTGTCTATCACATTCTTATCCTTTGGTGTTGGAACCAATTCCCAGGTGTCATTATTCTCTATTTGATCCAATTATTTATCCATGGCCTTATTCCAAAATTCATCCTTGTTGTGAGTACTAGGTGCATTTGTTTAGGTGAACACATTCTTCTTCTAGTCTCAACTCCTGCATATTTGTTTCCAATAATCTGATCTGAAGGATGACTCTTTTGTACTCGTCTTCTAGGTGTCTTTGGAGGCACTTGCTGAACTTTCTCTTCTTCTTCTATTGGACCCTCTTCATATTCCCCTTCTTTTTCATCTTCTGTTTCTTCTTCGTAAAGTTGTTCCATTGATTCATTTTCTTCTTCCTTTAATTCTTGTCTACCTGTTTCATCAATTGTTACATTGATGCTTTCCACAAATTTGTTCAATCTCAGGTTGTAACACTTGTATGATTTCCTTGTACTTGAGTAACCAAAAAGTACTCCTTTTCCACACAAGAGTCAAACTTTCCCATTCCGCCATCTTCTCTTTTGATGTAGCATTTGCTTCCAAAAACTCTAAAGTTCTTCACATTTGCTAGTCTTCCTTTTCATAGCTTGTAGGGAGTTTTTTTAGTGTTGTTTATGAGCATTAATCTATTTTGAATGTGAAATGATGTATGTACTATCTGTGTCCAAAAAATATCTGTCAACTTGGAATCCATTAGCATTGTTCAAGCCATTTCTCGTATTGTCCTGTTCTTTGTTTCAACAACTCCATTCTATTGAGTTGTCCTAGAAACAGATAATTTCCTTTTCATTCCATGACTTATATAGTAGTACATAAATTCCTTTGAAGTGAACTTTCCTCCATTATCATATCTCAAGCATTTGATTTTTGAATCCATTTCATTTTCAACCATTTCCTTGTAGATCTTGAAGTTTTCAAAAGCTTCAGACTTATTCTTGAGAAATCAACCTGTAGTCATTCTTGTATAGTCATCAACTAATAACATAAAGTATTTATCACCTTTTAAATCCTTTGTTGTAGTTGGTCCAACTAGATCAGTATGCATAATTTTGAGTGGTCTTGTCGTTGAATATTCCTTTGATTTGAACCTGGTCTTTGTTTTCTTTCCTTGTTGATAATGCTTGCATAAAGTGTTGGTTGGTTTTGTGATCCAGGGCATTTCTCTGAATGTTTCTCTTTTTCTGACTTTGACAAGGTTATCAAAATGTATGTGACCCATTCTTTTGTTTCATAGCCATCTTTCATATTCCTTTCCTAGACAACACTTTTCATTTTCAATTTCACTTAACACATATATGTTTCTTGAAGTTCTCGCAGTTGTAGCAATCAATTTTCATGAACCTTATTTTCTTATCTCACACTTTTGTGAATTGAAAGTAACTTTAAGACTTTGGTCACACATTTGACTCACACTTAAAAGATTATGTTTCATATCTTCTACTAATAGAACATTTTCTTCCTTTGTATTCTTGTTCTCAATTATGACTGTGCATTTTCCAATGATTTTAGCTAAATAATCATTTCCGAAGGATACTGATCCATCTCTTTCCTTTATTAATGTAAGAAAATTGTCTCTATCACCTGTCATGTGTTTTGAAAAACCACTTTCAACATACCAACCACGTTTCTTCTACTTATCTTGTAGAGCGAGTGTGCATCCTTCATTGTTGTATTGATTCTACTTTCTTATCCATATCCTTTTCTGAAGTTCATGTCTGTGATTGATGTTGTTCTATTGTGGTTCTCTAGGAGGGATTTTCATTATGAAATCTTTGGCCATGTGTCCATAGTTGTTACACTTGTAGCACTCCACTTCAGTGCTTAATGATTCAAACCAGTTGTAAATTCTTTTCTGTGTTTCACTAGGCCTTCTTAGATAACCCTTTTGTGTATGAATTTCAAAGTTGTTTATGTTCCTGTTGTTATCTCTGCAATTTACATCTTTATGTCCAAAATTATTACATGCATAACATAAACCAAAAAAGATAGTTTGATACCTAGGAGTTGAAGATCTTCTGAAAGGAGGTTTGCTTATGAATCCTTCTTCTTCCTGAGACCTATCTATTTTTGTCGGTTGTTGATTCTGAAATCTAAATCTTCTGAGTGGAGGAGTGTCCGTATAATTTTTTCTATAGACCTTCCTATCCCCTTTGATTATTTCTGCATATACTTTTAGACATGTTTCTTTTTCTGTTTTTTTGGAGCTTGATCCCTTTTCTGTCTGATTGTATCCAAGACTGGACTTGTCATGATTAGTCCTTTGATTATTGATAATGTCATTCAAAATTTTTGACTTGTTTTGCATATTTGTCTTTTGAAGATCCTTTCTTAATGTGACAATCTCTACTTCCAAATTTTCAATGATCCTATATCTTCCTTCTAGTTGTTCTTTGAGTGCTTCTTCAATTCTTTTATCTTCTTCAATTTGAACCTTCAAATTTGTGATCATTTGTTCTAATTCCTTACTGTCTTCTTTCTTGTCTAGTTTTGCTTGTAGCTTCTTGTTTTTCCTCTTTTCTCTTATGATAACTTATATGGCACTCATCAATTCCTCTCAGTAGTCAACTTATGCCTCTTCAATTTCTTCTTCGGGTTCTTCATATTCTACTTCAGAGTCTTCTTTATCAAAGTCTTCTATTGCCATGAATAGAACTCTTTTTGTCTCACCGTCACTGACTTCATCTTCATCTGATGATGAGATTTCCATTGTCTTCTTTGGTGCATAGGATTTTCTTGAAAACTTTCTTTGTGGTTCTTTTGCCTTTATATGTTTGTTTTATTTTTGAGTCACCTTCATCATTTCTATTTTTCTTATGAGGACAATTGTTAGCAAAATGATCGATACCATCACAATTAAAACAAATTAAAGGAAGCTTACCTCTATACCTACCGTCAGTTCCCTTGTTCAGTCTTCTGACAAAGTTGGCCACTTATTCATCATCTTCTGAGATGTCACTATTGCTGCTATGTTCTTTTTCTTGTTTCTTTTCCTTTTTCTTTGATCTTTTGGATGCTTTGAAGGCTGCTTCTTTTACATCTGGATTTTCCTGTTCAGTTCTCATTTCATATGCTATGAATATTCCATGTAGTTCATCCATTCTTATTGAGTTTAGATCTTCTCTTTCTTCTAGTGCTGATATCTTAGGGTCAAATCTCATAGGAAGAGATATTAGTACCTTTTGAACAATTACCGATTCTTTTATTTCTTCTCCCAATCCCATGATTGCATTTACTATTTCATCGACTTGTAAGAAGTAAGCTACAATATTCTCATCTTCCTTCATCTTTATTTGTTCGAACTGACCTCTGTAAGTTTGAAGCTTTGTTTCTTTGACTTTTGAATCTCCTTCATAAATATTTTGAAGTTTGTCCCAAATCTCTTTAGCAGATTTACAATGTGCAACTTTGGTGAATATTGTTTCACCAAGACCATTCAGAAGTGCATTTGTGTCTTTGGAATTATTTTGAGTGAGTTTCACTGATTTTTCATTTGTTGGTGGAACTATTGGTACTGTGTACCCATCTACAATTCATTTCCAAATTTCAGATCCCTGTGCTTGTATATATGTCTTCATCCTTATGCTCCAAAATACATACTTTTTCCATCAAACTGTGGTATTCCATTTTTATACAAGTTGTTTCTCTCCATGATATACCTTTCAGTGGTTAAACTTATTTATGAAGGAACCCACTCTGAAACCAATTGTTGGATTACTGAGAGGGGGGGTGAGTCAGTAATAGAGAAATATAATCCTTTTTAACCATATAATCCAAGTGAAATATCAATGTATCATTATCATCCAATAATTGTAGAGTAAATAAGAAATGAACAAATGAACAATCATACACATACATAGTACACCCATGTTTTATGTGGAAACCCAAAGTGGGAGAAAACCACAAAATACTTTTTCTTATATGTCTTGAAGAATTACATTTATTGGAAGCACCAACTTCCTTTGTTTTCCAACTGCAACTGGAAGGAGGATCCAATCCCCTAGTTTCTCAGGCTATAACTTGAGGGAAGCTCCAACTCCCCAATTATTTGGCTAAAACCAGAAGGAGGCTACAACCTCCTATGTTTTATAGCTATAACCACCCATCCTTTCCCCATCCAACTGCCCTGACGTATGTGTATAATGATGAAACAATTGTCACACTATCACTATGCGATATAACATTGTACAACTGTATCAACCTATACCGCTGACCTGCATTCAACTTATACAACTTCCCTGTAATCAATCTATACTTAAACTGAACATGTATCAACAAAAATACAATAGGTACGCGGCCTATAGTGCTTCAACACGTGTATGTACGTGCCCTATCTATTATGCAGACCACGTATGTACGTGACCAAACTATTATGCAACCTCTGTATGCCTTCTGAAAACTAGGTTTTTATTTTTTCTGATAAATTATGACCCTTTGAAACTTCTTTCACATAGATCTACAACCTTTCACTGTATCTAGACTGTAACTGTACCTTGTGCATGCATCCTCATACATAAAATTTACCCAAGGCATATATATATCTCTCTAGTCATGTGCCACATGGGTGTGTGTAATCATGAACACGTATAATAACCCTCACATGATCTATTCATCAAACCCTTTCTGACATTCAGACTCTCAATACATCAACCACTTCAAAAATACAAGCTCTCAACCATGTACCACAAACCATTAGCCATATGCCAAGAAATACAAGATGTGCCTCAACTCTAACAAGAAGTGTCAATGATAAATATACCAACATTATATTTCAATAGATATGACTTATATAGAAGATCCCATGCAACCACTAGTCTCTCTAGGAAGAATTATCAAATCTCCATAACCATTTCTCATGCATACATCAAAATCCAAGTGTTCATAGAAATAAGACATACCTTTTGAACCAATGGATAGATCTGATGTATCTGAGCATTGTAGACCTTCCTAGGAGTTTGAGCTCAGAATCTAGAACCTCTGCATATTCATATCTTCAAGTTTCCATGGCTTTCCCAACATGTACACACCCTAATACACTGTCAGGCCGCATACGTACACACCCTAATACACTGTCAGCCCACATACTATACAGACCCTAATACGCTGTCAACCTACGTACGCCTCAAAAACCAGGTTTTTTTTGTATTCACTTTAATTGTAAAACTTTCGTCATCAACCCTTCGTACTACCTCAGACTTTCACAACTTCAGATGTATCAATGAGTACTTTCAATAAGCCTCACACAACAAAAGATATTCAATGTGTTCAAGTGTGATTAAATGAGAGATCTTTGCTTCTTATTTATAATTTCATGTAACATTACACTTTCCTTATTTTAGGGAGTTCTCCATTTACTTTATTATTTAAATAATTTCTTTTGCAAACACTTTGACTTTTAGGGGCTTCTATATGACTCATGAGGGTTCTCCAACTTCATATGGCCATAACTCTCTTACCGTGAGGAGTTATGTGACGTTCCACATACCACCAAAAATGGCATGACAAGCACTATCCATCTAGGATATTTTCACTGAAAAATTCATTGATCTTCATCTCATTATTCCATAATTAAGCATGGGTTCTCTAACCATTCTTCTAGGATATCTCAATCCACAAAGTGTCTTCCCATGAGGGATTTCACCATAAGGGTACCACTTTGGAGTTCATCCATTTGTACTTCCTATCAACTATTACAAGACAATAATGAGTCATATTTACATCAAACAAACTTGGTTCCATTACCCAAACCTTCCTGCTACTAGAATTTTCTACCGGAATTTCTTCAAGGGTTGACATCAATGATAACCAACCTTAATCAACAATAACAATTTCCATAGCTCCATTGGAATTCCACCCTATGAATATATGTATAGAAGGCCATGCAAGACCCCATTGAGTTGGGAAAGGTTAGAAGATTGAGTGACAGTTGGACCAGAATTGATTCAAGAGATGGAGGAACAAGTGATTTAGATTAGGCAGGAACTAAAGGAAGCACATGATAGACAGAAAAGTTATGTTGATGCACATAGGACTGACCGAAGTTATAAAGTGGGAGATCAATTTTTCATTCATATCAAGCCTAATAAGAGTACCATTCGATTTGGGAAGGGGAAAAATTTGTTGCCTCGACTTATAGGACCATTCAAAATCCAAGAGAGAATTGGAACTGTTGCCTATCGTCTCGTACTACCACCCCACTTGCATAAAACTCATAATGTTTTTCATGTATCTGTTCTATGTCATTATGTTGTTGATGAATCTCATAAACTGAATTGGAAGGAATTGTAGGTATAATTGTAGGTATCAGACGTGAGAAACCTCATGGTCGAACCGTTACGCGTATTGGACTATAGGGTCCGACAACTTAGGAATTGTCTGGTAGACCAAGTTAAGGTCCAGTGGGACAAGTATAACCCAGGATCTACTACTTGGGAGGATCCAGAAAACTTACGACAAGATCATCCCTCACTTTTTCTACCACCTCGGGAATATGTTTCCCGAAGGTTGGGTGTATGTAATTCCACCTTTTGACTTAGATAACTAGAATTACTTAAGGCATAATCATCTTTATTTTCTATTTACCTTGAAACTATTAATGATACACTTGAACTTTTAAGACATATGAACCTATGTGAATATTAATTCTATGAATGCTTAACGTTATTTGAATTATGATAGATAGTATTCAATCTATTTCTAACTTGAAAATTTTGACATTTAAAGTTGTTGGTATGTGGATACCGAATTGAGGATATGATTAAATGCATTTACATGATGATAATGCATAGATATGTATGAGTTTGTGTTATAGACTAATCTGCAGGTAAATGGGCTATGAAATAGCCAAAGGATATTGATGATAAAATATTTATGTCGTGAACATCCACCAAGAAACAATATGGTATGAATCTTTGTATGTGAAATTATTATTGGTTCTATTGCATTTCTATGATATGTGGACAAGCGCAGGTTTTTCAGGTGGCGAGACTGCCTAAAACTAAATATACACTGAAAAATTCCCAACAACATAGTTTCAGTGTATGGTTTAGAGTAGGGTGTTGACCCTAGTTCTATTAGGAGGGGTGGAGACATTTCACATCGTGTATCCTCTAAAACCTATATTCATGGGAGGATAGTGTTAGCTCACACTCCCCTAGATGTGTGATGATGATTGTTAGTTTCCTATTGTGGAAGCTTCGTCAAGAGAGTTGACACTTCCTCTTACAGCTTCCATCTGAAGTTGGGTCAATATAGTTGATGCTCCAAGATAGTCCAGTAGAGGAAGGATAGGGATGGAAGATGGAAGTAGATTAGGGAGGGAGGATGACTAGAAGTAGTTGAGAGTGTGTGGGGTTTTTCCTTATAGAAGAATTTCTTGATTTCGTCTTTTTGAAAAATATGTATATATGTATATTTATAATTGCTTGACTGAACTACAATTATATAAGTGAATCTTGCTTGTGCTAAATTATTATAATTGTAGGATTTTGTGAAAATTTTAAATGGTTTACTATCTTTTATGAAATGAATGTTCTTGTTGATTGGATTGGACACACACAAGAATTACTTTAGGTGTGACAATTATTGTCATTAGTACATGTGTGATTCATGTATGTGCTAGCTACACATGCATGCTTTTCACATGTACAATAGTATGTATAAGTGTTTTAAATTGATGATGTTGTTTATTTGATGTGGATGTATCAAGCATGTGTCATTACCCTTGTATTGTAAATTAATCTAACTTCGGGACGAAGTTTCTTGAAGGGTGGGTGTATGTAACATCCCAATTTGATTAATTATTTATCATAGTTTTTAATTTTAAATTAATTAATTATTAAAATAAATTAAATGATTCATTTTATTATTTTATTATTAAAAGTTAGGTGAAGTAATTAATGGAGGGATAAGGTTGTTGGGGAATTAATGGGGGAATAAGGTTGTTGGGTAATTAATGAGGGGGATTTGAGAGAGGAGGATAAGGAAGAGGGGGAGGACTTGGAAGAGGGATCTATGTTTTTTGCAGGAAATTGGGAGAAGAAGGAGGAAGCAATTTTGAAAGAGAGGAGGAAATTGGAAGAACATTTTGTTTTGGGAACTCTCACAGGGAAATGTTGTTGCTGGGAACTTTGGGCTCAGGGGCCAGGAAACCACAAAGATTCCTGGAGCTAGGGAGTCAGAAAGGTTGTTCCTAGTTGGCTGGGAGGTTAATATTCAGTTGGGAAGTTTGGGCAAGCTCAGGAACAAGTAAACCAAGGGCTGAATCAACCAACCTGCAGGTCGAGGTATGTATTTTACCAGTTGGTTTGTTATCATTATATTTTTTTTATTATGTTATTGTTGTTATTATGTTGTTATTGTTATTATGTTTCTATTGTTTATTCTTGGTATAAGAAAAACATGAAAGAAATTCTAAGAAATAATTTGAAGTTATGTCAATAGGAAATATTGATTGTTTTGTTTTGAGGCCCCTAAAATAAGAAGGCCTCACATCTTCCACGTAGTCCTTGCTACCCTCACTAAAACCCCTTCTTGCCTTGGGTTTTGTTGATGGGGCTTAAATCCCCTGATTCAACAGCAGGAACCAAACCCACCACCAAGGACCAATTAGACTCTGCAACGTTTGGAGTGGAATGGTTCTCTAGATCTTACAATCTAGCCAAATTATCGATGATCCTTTGTGTTTTCTAGTGAATGCTCTTCCTTCGGTTAAGACAGTTTTTTTCAGTAATTTCTCTTAGGTGGGGTAGGTACAAGAGATGAAAGCTAGTATAAACCAACTTGACAAAGATAGGGCAAGAGTTTTAACTACTGGGAAGGGGTCGAGCTTGGGATAACCCGCTACTCGAACATGCAGACAATGATCCTATGCCAAAGGGCTTAGTAATAATACTTTAACTAAAAGAGAATCCAACTGTTGTTTGAGAAAGCTACTTAATATAAAGAAGATGCATACATGATCAAGATCAGGGTAAGAAAAATAATTCATCAACTGAGACATTTATCATACAACTGAGGTAAACTACTTAGCATAGAGAAAGAAACACAACTGTAATCAATGTCACGGTAAGAAAAATAATTCATCTACCAAGACATTCATCACATAGAAGCACAATGATTTACTTTCATCATCTAAAGCAAGGGAAATTAAAACATTGCACCAGATAACTTGACAACAGAATTAATTGCTCTTACTCATTTACTACAACATTCATGGAACAGGAAAGGAAGTAATTCTTCTCCAACTCCAATCACATACATATGATGAAAATAGCTCGTCTCTGGTCCAGAAGGACTTCTTAATTCGTAGCAGTCTCAAAATAGTTATCAACAACCAAAAGAAAAGAGTTCTTACAACAACCATCGACCTTCTGACCATCAGTTGATGTTCCTATTTATAATATAAAGTCTTAACAATAATTAATGGTAAAATACAATTTGAGCTAATCAAGAATCGCCACATGGTGTCATCATCTAACAGTCTATCAACAGCCCACCCGAGTTGTTTCTTGGAAAGGGTGGACTCTTTCATAATCAGACCATATAATGAAGGGTTCTTCACAGGTGTTGGCCCATGGAAACATGTGTTGTTCCATCGGAGCTGCATAGATTACCCTGATGTCTGTTGTGTGCACCCTATATTTTGTGAGGTTGACGTTCAACTTCTGAAGTATGGCTCTAGCTTTGGTTGGATGTCCTATGAACTATTGTACTTCCTCGGGCTTTGCATTGGTGACCTTTGCACATTGTTCAACTCATGACGCATCTTGTTCGGTGCACAACTTGATCATTCCTCTTAGGTCAATTAATATTGGGATGCCGAAATCAGGAGCTTGACATACTTCATCGCTTTGGTGATTATTTCAGTTCTTCAGCGGGATCACAGGACAGACTCTGGTCGGTGATTGGGAAGGTTCTTCCTGCAATTAAACAGAAGTAGTTTATCGATCAAGAAACCCATGATATGACATAAATAAACAATAGATCAACATGTACCTGTGCAACTTTCTAGTCTCAGTCGTGTTTAATACTTACATGATCCCAAATGCTTCCTTTGAGTGACCTGTGAAGCCGATGCTCCTCTTTGGTATAAATGAACATCTCAGCATGTTGTAGTGTGGCTAATCAAGTACAATAGACATGAATGCATAATTATCACAGTAACTACTTGACCTTTGGGAAAAAGGGCGTCGAGGATGAATTATGTGCGTGTGTGCTCCCGAGAGGTCGGATATCATACATAGAAGGTTGTTAAATTCCTTCGGAACTCGTACCACCAAGCGTTCCAAGTGTCATTTATAAATAACGAAGTTTCATAATTTCAAAAAGGATCGAAAGGATCATACTACATGCTTTCCTGCAACCCGGATCAATGACACTTTCATGTTCTGGATCGCATCTATCAATTAACTGCGTCATGCCAAAATTTTTCAAACATCATGTCGTGAGGCACGGGCATTATGTTGGTGAGCCTAGTGTTGCTCTTTGATTTCCCTATAAATACAAGATTTTTACAAGTGATCCTTCTTATATGCCAAGCTCATATTCACTGGGAATTTGGTTTGGTAAGTTCATCTTGGCGACGTCCAGTTGAGTAATCCTTTGCCATCTGCGGATTCCTTGAGTCTCTTACACTTTGCGATTATGGGATCTTCTTCAAACACGGAATGAGGTCCACGAGGTAGCCAGAGTGCCAGGTCTCATCCCCAGCGCACCTGGGACTCCTTCCTGTGGGCTTTGAGAGGTGCAGCTATCTTCCCGGAGGCTACATCAACGTCTAAACACGGGCTTGGGGTGGTCGCAGATTCATCTGGGAGAAATAAGATGGAGACTGCACCTTCTTCGGGACCAAATCACGGAGAAGAGGAAGGCCTAAGAAGAAAAATCAAGAAGGAGAGGGGGACCGCTCCAAGGCTGAATTGAGTGCGCGTCCAACCCTTGAGGATTCTGTAATGCCTACTGATCGTTCAAAGTTGGTCAAAACCACTAGAAAAGGAGGAAGAAGAAGAAAGGGGAGGCCCAAAGAGCCAGGAGATTTCGTAAAAAATTCTACTCAGCAACTAGAGCAGGCTCAAATTGCAATAGCCAAGCTTTACCAAGAGAATAGGGAACTGTGATGTCAGTTGGTGGAAAAAATCCAGAGGATACTGCCACCACAAGGTCGCGTGGGGAGCACCATTTGGCTACAGAGACAACTTAGGGAAGCACAAGACATGATCGTGGAGTTACGCGAGGCACAGCGAATGGCGACGACAATGGAGCATAAGACACCACCAAGCGAAAAGACAACCTGAGAGAGGACCAAAGCATAGGAGATACGTAGTTAGCGGGTTCTTGCCTTGTGTTCATGGAACTGTGGCTTAACACCTCTTTGTCTTTCTTCTTTGTAAAATTTTGTAATCTCACAGGAACTGGGTAGGTTAGCCAAGTCGTCGAGGTTGTCTATTCGTATGTAAACCAAGCCTGATGGAGGTTTTTGATTGTATATAAAGAAAAGTTTAAAAGTATCATGTTGTGAATCAAACGTGTATTCTTCTTTAAATCTTTTGCGTAAAATATTAGATATTTTGGAACCATTTTTATTACTTAGTGAGTTTGTTAATTTTTTTCTTTGTAAAACTTTGATATTAATTACTACTTCTGCGGGATTATCGATTTTGGTTAAAAAAAATTAATCATGGAAAGATATTTGGCTAGTGGATAAAAGTCATGCTCGAAATTTCACTTGTACCGAGAGTTTTTGAGAAAATACTAGAGGTCACAGCTACCGATACTGAGAGTCATTGGAGTGATTAATTAGTTCCCTCTCACTGATACCGAAATTTTTTTTCGAGAGTTCGACGATCAATAGTGTTGCTTTATCTATATGCGGCGCTTACAATCGCACTTTTTTGCCGAAGCTGAAAGAATCGGCCTTCGGCGAAATATTTTCGAAGGCTATATTCTTAAAAGAGATACTTTTATTGGCCAACGCCGAAGAATGTCATCACTCGGCTACTTTAGCTTCCCATACAATTTTCGTTGCCTTAATCTTTCACCGATGCCGAACTTCTCAAGTAAGCTGGGAGAAATCTAGGTCACTCGTTCCTTGATAAGTCGTGGTGTTTCTCAAGATGTTTCTTAATATGCTCAAGAGAAACTCAGATATGAAACATATCAGATAAGAAGGTTATAAGGCTCAAACCACGATGAAAACAGTCAAAGTTAGAAGACAAGGTGGTACCCAAAAGGAAGTGGTCACAAAACTTTTAGGGTGTGTTGAGCACTCAACAAATGGCGATTCACTGGGCAAATGTAGAATCTTTGTCCCATAAAACAGATATCTTCGGTCCTTCTTTTAATCATGCCAACTGGCAATATATATGCATTATATATATATATATATATATATATATATATATATATATATATATATATATATTATAACTTTTATTGTGTTGTTATTATTGGAAGTACTGCTTTAGGGCTTGGCCGTTTACCGGGAGGGCATCAGGTTCCCCCCTTATATTTTTCAAATGATAAGTACCTACCCCAATCTTCTCAGCCACCTGAAAAGGCCCAAGCCACAGGCTCTGAAACTTGGAATTCTTCCCTTTGGGTTCATTTACCTTATCCCACTTTAGAACTAAGTCTCCTACTTCAAAAAAATTTTCTTTAGCCTTGTGCTTATCGAACCATATTTTCACTATCTATTGATGGGATACAAATTTAGACTTATCCCTTTCCCTCTCTTCCTCCAGCATGAGCAGGCTGTTGATTCTTTGTTGCATGGTCAAGGATTTATCATCGTTAGAATCTTGGGCCAATTGGAGAGATGGAAGATAAAGCCCATTCAGGAGAATGGCTTGTTGTCCATAGACCAGGAAGTACGGGGAATTCCCTATAGCCTCTTTGGGTGTGACCCTGTCATCCCATAGGGAATTATGGAGTTGGTTATGCCAATTTCTATGGTTATCCGCAACCATATTCTTTAGTATCCTCACCAGATTCTTATTGGTTGACTCCGCCACACCGTTTCCTTGAGGGTAATAATTTGTAGAGTACTTGATTATGATTCCTTTGTCTAGAGTGAAATATGTCAATAGGGTAGAGGAGAAGTAGGCTGCATTATCAAAGACCAGAACAGAAGGAACACCAAACCTTGTAATTAGATGTTGTTCTATAAATTGGATGAATGTTTTCTCATTTACATGGGTCAAAGGGATGGCCTCTGCCCACATTGTGAAATAGTCGGTGGCAGTAAGAATATACTTGTGCAATTTCGAAGAGTTGGGCATAATTTATCCTATGATATCTAGCCCCCACTTCTCAAACAGTCTAGAGATGGTTATAGTCTGAAGTGGGATTGGTGCCCTTCTCTCCTTGCCATCACTTATTTGACAAGTCTTACAATTCCTGGCATAAGCATGAGCGTCTTTGAACAAAGTGGGATAGTAATAGCTGGCTCTCAGAACCTTATGAGAGGTGGTGTTTCCTGAAAAATGTCCCCCAACGAGGCCATCGTGGACTTCTTTCAGCACTTTATCGGCATCTTCACCTTCAAGACATCTCAGTAATACCCTGTCATAGTTGATCTCGAAGAGTACCAAATTTATGAGGTGATATTGTGTGGATTTTAGTCGGAGGTCTCTCCTTTCTCTGGGGTTGAGGTTTTCAGGACAGGTCCCATGATGTAATAGATGAGCCAAATCCTTGTACCAGGAGTTCGATCCTGGTGAAATGTAGGCTGCTTCACCACACCACAATGCTGTTTCATTATTCCACCCTAGATCTTGGTTTGCTTTATCTTGAGATTTGGCTGCGAGATTGTGCAATCCTTGTCCTTTTACTAACTTGGTGAGTTTTATATATAGATTAAATTCCTAAACTACCACCATCCAGTTCCCTCTTCTTTATCCCATTTTTTGTTGGGTAAACAAGGATTGGACTACGGGGTGTGGCACAATCACCTTAGTGTGATTCTTGAGGATGTACGACCTAAAATTATTTACTGATTTATAGACCACGTAGGCTTGCTTGTCTATGGAGGGGTAATTGAGCTCATCTCCTTGAAGGTTGGTGCTCATGAATGACACTGGGGCTTCGTTGTTTTCATCATCCTTCTGAGTCGGCACCGTAGCTAGCAATTTGTCAGAGGCAAAAGTATAAAGGTTAAAGTCTCTATTGAAATCGGGACTTCGCAATACCGGGGCCTGGGATATGGCATATTTGATATTGTTGAATGCGTATTTTTTTTCATCATCCCACTTAAACTCAGAAACTTTGCAAATCATTTTTTGTAAGGGTTTGATGATTTCAACGAAGTCGGGGGTGAATTTCCTTACAAAATTAATTTTCCCGAAAAAAGACTGGATAGCCTTCTTGTTATGGGGTAGTGGGAGTTAAGATATGGATTTAATCCTTTTGGGGTCTATGTGAATTCCCTCTTGAGATATAATATGACCTAACAAATTACCTTCTTCAACACCGAAGATAGTTTTCTTAGGATTGAGTGATATATCGTATTTTCAGCATCTTTAAAAAATCTGAGTTAAGTGTTTGATGTGTTCCTCTCTATTCTTCAAATACACCGTTACGTCATCTAAATAAACTACCATGCACTTACCTATAAGTCCCTAAAATGCCACATCCATTTCCCTTTGAAAGGTCACTCCTGTGTTAATCAAGCCAAAATGCATGCGTTTATAAGCAAAGGTTCCCCATTTGGTCCGGAAGGTAGTTTTTAATCAGTTTTCCTTTGAAACCAACACTTGGTTGTATCCTGAGAAACCGTCTATAAGGGAGAAAATTTTCGAGCCCGACATGGTCTGTAGGAGTTGCTCCATCAGTGGGATGGGATAATTTTCCTTTTTTGAAGCTTTGTTGAGATTCTGAAAGTCTACGCATAATCGGATTTCTCCTGACTTTTTTCTTATTGGAACAAGGTTCGCTACCCAAGTGGAATGTCGAACCTAGAAAATCATCTTCGCATCTAAAAGCTTCCTTAACTCTTGATACATTATGGGTTCCAAGGATGGGTGGTACTTTCAGAGCTTCTGTTGAAAAGGTTTGACTTCAGGTTTCAAAGGGATGGTGTGTTGAGTGATGCACGTATCATACATTTTCAAATCTTTATAGGGCCAGGAGAACACATCCTGGTATTGTTTGAATAATTTGAGGTAGGATTTCCTCTCCTCTTTAGATATCGTTTTGTCGAGATTTACATACTTTGGGTTGTCTGGGGTTCCAATATTTATAGTTTCATGGAGGGGGCAGGAGCTACCGGTCTTTGTGTTTTAAGGTCCTTTGAATCGTTCCTTTAGATCAAACAAATTCTCTAGATTTGCTATCCCTTTTGGAATTGTGTGAGCCTTTGGTTTATCCGCGTGTTGACCCTCCTAAGGACTGGTTTCCATTAGTTTCTCTTGGAACTCTTCATCATCGATAGCGAGGTCTTTGAAGTTGTCTTGATTACTCAAGAAGCTTATGAATTGTTCATCCCCCTCAAAGACTTTCCAATTAGAGATATTATTAGGTATTGATGGCTTGTAGAGCAGTTCTACAGTGAATCGGGAGGCTTCATAATCTTCTAAAGGCGAGAGTCTTGAAGCAGTGGTGGCTAAGGAGTCAGTGAGGATGTTCTTCACTCTGGGGATCACAGTGATATTGAAAGATTCAAAGAATTCTATCAGCCTCTACACCTCTTGCTGGTAGTTATTAAGATGAGGGGAGTTGCAGTGTATAGTGTTTCTCAGTTGTCTAATAATGATTTATGATTCTTCGAACACCTTTAATTCATTGACATTAATATCTATGGCTTTCTTTAACCCTTGTACCAGGGCTTCATACTCAACAGTGTTGTTGGTGCACTCGAATTCTAGTCTACAAGACAAGAAATGGAATTTACCCTTTTGATCGATGAGGATGCACCCTGGTCCCAAACCCTCTTGTGACTTGGATCCATCAAAATAAAGGGTCCAAATTTGTGAGTGATGATTTCCATTCCAATAAGTGTTTTGGTATTTGATCTTTTCTTTCGGAAGACTGAACACTAGGTCTTGACAAAAGAGAGAATCTTCCCTTGGAATCGAGAATTCTTCTTGAAAGATCATCTCAGAGCTTTGGGTAAGCGAAACATCGAACAAGAGAGGATAAAAATAGCCAAAGTGAGAATCACAAGAATAATTCCTTAGTATGGGAAAATCGATAGAGGTTGGTTCATTCAGGGTTTCTAGGTCAGTGACCATATGTTTCAGGTATCTTTCCCTATCAATTTTGATCATGTTCTTGTATCCCTTCAACAGTAGCCAAAGGTGTTCCCATTCCGTGTTGAAGTATCCATTTAGTTTTTCGGACCAATCTCAGCTTAATAATAGCCCATATTCCTCAGGGATATCCACCACAATGATGTCAATAACATGCATGAAATTAGTATGAGTGGCTACCCTGATCATCACATCTTTGAGTTCCCCCATGACTTTGACCTGGGTCCTGTCCAGTTGTATGACATGCTTATCACTTTTTAGAGGGACAAAACCTAATTTGTTACAAACAGCCAAGGGCATGACATTAGAATATTCCCCAGAGTCTACCAGACAGTTGTGGAGATGCCCCAAAGTCTACCAGACAGTTGTGAAGATGCCCCAGACTTCGAATGTTAAAAGGAAAGGTGGTACAAAAGGCCTCTCCTTCTTGCCTTTTGAGTAGGTGTTTATCGTTGGTTTTCTTTCCAAATCCGTAGGGGCAGATTCTTCTCCTGACCATCGCCAGTGGTCATGTTTTCTACCGAACATAGATCTTGCAATAGAAGGTCTTTCTGCTAAGGGATTCTACATATGTCCATAATGGATATATTAGCTTTCAGCTTCTCCAAATCTTCTACTACATTGTAATCTAATTTAGGAGAATCATGAGTATGGATACTTATATGATTTTTACCAGGAGCGAAAGGCATTCTCAGGCGATCGGGAGTTTATTTACTTTGTGAGGCACGGGTGGCATCAATAACTTTTGGGCCGAGTTGACCCTTACTACGTGTTTGTATCGCCAATATCTCTACGGGTGGTTCCTAAGATTTAAACAGATCATCCGAAGACGTGATCACGTTGGGATCCCATATCAACATGGTTGTGTCTTGTGGTGGGTCAGCCACTTCCTGATCGACCATGTTAAAGGCCGAACTACTGGATGGTTCAGTCAGAGAGACTTCACCTAGAAAACGATTGCCCATTAAATTCATGGTGTGGACCCACTAAGGACATTCCATTTCTAAGTGGTTCTCTTGGTGGTACGTACAGAAGGAATTAGACGTGACATTCCCTAAGTCAATGTTTAGGTTGGCTAGGGGAGGTTCAATTGCTTTGAAAGGCTGGTTTCTTTTAAAGAAAGGATTATAGGGTTTTTGGCCTTGGTTTCCCTCACCCACACATCTTTTCATATCTATAATATCATTTGATAGTTTCTTGACCATGTGTTGTAGGTCTTCTATACCTCCATTACCCTTATCGGGAGTTGGTTCAACCAGCTTCCCTAACGGTCTAGTCAAGAGGAGTCCTCTCCTGGGAGGGGGATGGCTTTCTTTTCTCGCTAGAGATGCCCGACCTTCTTTACATCCTTTCATATGGAACTCTATCATCTTGGCCTCTTCAAAATTTTCTGTGAGGGTTTGCTTAGTGGCTCTTTTAACGAACATGGAAATAAAGGCAAGAAGTGCATTGGCATAGACCTCGATTGAAACTCTTGATCCAGTTTCACCACGGGTTAGAATTTGTTTAGGATAATCGTGAATCTTTGATTGAAATCTTTGACCCTTTCCTTTGGGGTCATGGTGGTTGTGAATAATTTAGACATAAGGACTCCCGTGGTAGTTTCTTCAACAAATTTGTCTAGGAAGTCCTTTTGGAACTTAGTCCAGCTGGTTATGGATCCTACTGGCAAGTTAAAATACCAAGTGGAAGTCGAGTTCTCAAATGTGTAGGGGAAGAGTCTACATACCACATCTTCATGTTGAACGTTCATAAGCCTGATCGCGAGTATGAACTTTTTGATATGATCTTCAGGTGATCCTAAGGTTTCGGGATCATACTTAGGGTGCAACTTTTTCGGGTGCCGAGGGAGATTGTGTATTCATCCAGGGATGACCATGACGTCCTTGGCCAACCAGGGTTGGTTGTCTTGAAGTGGAACTTCCCTTTCCTCCTCTCGACCATTGTTCTCTTCCATATATTTGGAGTCAGAGTCAAGCTCTTCCTCTTCTGAAAGATCGTTAGGTTTAGAGATGTCACCGGCTGGCGTCTCGGGTATGAGGTCAAGAGGTTCTTGGATTTTGGTGATCGTGAAGTCTATTAAGTCTTTGACGGAGTGTACGAAAACTTTGTCGGGAGTACTGACTACTAGTCTTCTTTGTTGTTTTCTTCGAGGGGGGATGGGGGTGAAGGGAAACATGTTGATTTTCCAGGTGTAGGCTCGGGTAATCCTTCTAAACTGATTCAGTTCCTCGTGAGGGAGGACGCAAGGTATTTTAGGGTGAATATGTCCTTCCTCAGAGTGGGGTGAGTTATCTACTTCGGGAGTACTTAGTAAAGGTGGGTTTTCTATTGGATGACTAGCCATGCATGTGGGCCATTATGAATCTATAGGTTGTTCAAAATCTCATATAATTTACATATTCAGCCATTCATTCTTAGGCCCTCCTTCTAGCGCCATTTATGTTGATGGGGCTTAAATCCCCTAATTCAACAGTAGGAATCAAACCTACCACCGAGGCCCAATTAGACTCTGCAACATTTGGAGTGGAATGGCTCTCCAGATCTTACAATTTGGCCAAATTATCAATGATCTCTTGTGTTTTCTAGTGAATGCTCTTCCTTCGGTTAAGACAATTTTTTTCAATAATTTCTCTTAGGTGGGGTAGGTAGAAGAGATGAAAGCAAGTATAAACCAACTTGACGAAGATAGGACAAGAGTTTTAACAATTGGGAAGGGGTCGATCTTGGGATAACCCACTACTTGAACATGTAGACAACGATCCTATGCCAAAGGGATTAGTATAATACTTTAACCGAAAGAGCATCCAACTGCTGTCTGAGAAAGCTACTTAACATAAAGAAGATGCATATATGATCAAGATCAGGGTAACAAAAATAATTCATCTACCGAGACATTCATCACATAGCTGAGGTAAACTACTTAGCATAGAGAAAGAAACACAACTGTAATCAATGTCACGGTAAGAAAAATAATTCATCTACCAAGACATTCATCACATAGAAGCACAATGATTTACTTTCATCATCTAAAGCAAGGAACATTAAAACATTGCACTAGATAACTTGACAATAGAATTAATTGCTCTTACTCATTTAATACAACATTCATGGAACAGGAAAGGAAGTAATTCTTCTCCAACTCCAATCACATACATATGATGAAAATAACTCGTCTCTAGTCCAGAAGGACTTCTTAATTCGTAGCAGTCTCAAAATAATTATCAACAACCAAAAGAAAAGAGTTCTTACAACAGCTATCGACCTTCTAACCATCGGTTGATGTTCCTATTTATAATATAAAGTCTTAACAGTAATTAACGGTAAAATACAATTTGAGCTAATCAAGAATCACCACGTGGCGTAATCATCTAACAGTCTATCAACAGCCCAACCGAGTTGTTTCTTGGAAAGGGTGGACTCTTTCATAATCAGACCATCTGATGAAGGGTTCTTCATAGGTGTCAGCCCATAGAAACCTATGTCATTCCATCAGAGCCACATAGATTACCCTGATGTCTACTGCATGTGCCCTATATTTTGCGAGGTTGAAGTTCAACTTCTGAAGTATGGCTCTGACTTTGGCTGGATGTCCTGCAAACTATTGTACTTTCTTAAGCTTTGCATCAGTGACCTTTTCACATTCTTCGACTCATGATGCATCTTGTTTGGTGCACAGCTTGATCATTCCGCTTAGGTCGATTAATATCAGGATGCCTAAATCGGGATCTCGACATACTTCGTCGCTTCGGTGATTCTTTTAGTTCTTCGGTGGGATCATAGGACAGACTCTGGTCGGTGATTGAGAAGGTTCTTCCTGCAATTAAACATAAGTAGTTTAGTGATCAAGCAACCCATGATCTGACATAAATAAACAACAGATCAACATGTACCTATGCAGCTTTCCAGTCTCAGTCATTTTTAATACTTACGTGATCCCAAACACTTCCTTCAAGTGACTTGTGAAGTCGCTACTCCTCTTTGGTATAAATGAACACCTTAGCATGATGTAGTGTGGCTAATCAAGTACGATAGACATGAATGTATAATTATCACAGTAATTACTTGACCTTTGGAGTAAAGGGCGTCAAGGACGACTTATGCACATGTGTGCTCCGGAGAGGTCAGATATCGTACAAAGAAGGTTGTTAAATGCGTTCGAAACTCATACCACCAAGTGTGCCAGGCGTCATTTATAAATAACGAAGGTTTGGAAGTTCAAAAAGGATCGAAAGGATCATACTGCATGCTTTCCTCCGACCTCGATCGACGATGCTTTCATGTTCTGGATCGCATCCATCGATTAGCTGTGGCATGCCAAAATTTTTGAAACATCATGTTGCAAGACACAGGCATTATGATAGAGAGCCTAGTGTTGCTCTTTGATTTCCCTATAAGTCCAAGATTTTTACGAGTGATCCTTCTTATATGCCAAGCTCATATTCAATGGGTATCTGGTTTGGTAAGTTCGTCTTGGCAATGTCTAGTTGAGTAATCCTTTTCCATCTATGGATGCCTTGAGTCTCTTACGATTTGCGATTATGGGATCTCCTTCAAACATGGGATGAGGTCCACGAGGCAGCCATACTACAAGGTCTCATCCCCAGCGCACCTGTGACTCCTTCCTGTGGGCTTCGAGAGGTGAAACTATCTACCCAGAGGTAGCGTCAGTGTCTAAACATGGGCGTGGGGTGGTCGCAGATACATCTGGGAGAAATAAGATGGAGACTGCACCTTCTCCGGGACCGAAACTGCAGAGAAGAGGAAGTCCTAAGAAGAAAACTAGAGAAGGAGAGGGGGACCGCTCCAAGGATGAACTGAGTGCATGTCCAAGACTCGAGGAGTCTGTAATTCCTACCGAACATTCGGAGTTGGTTGGTACCACTGGCAAAGGAGGTAGAAGAAGAAAGGGGAGGGATGAAGATTCGGGAGATTCCGTCAAAATTTTTGCTCAGCAACTAGAGCAGGCTCAAATTGCAATAGTCGAGCTTTACCAAGAGAATAGGGAACTGCGACGTCAGTTGGCGGAAAAAACCCAGAGGATACCGCCACCGCAAGGTCACATGGGGAGCATCGTTTGGATGCAAAGACAACTTAGGAAAGCACAATACATGATCGTGGAGTTACGTGAGGCACAGTGGATGGGGGCGACAACGAAGCATAAGACACCACCAAGTGCAAAAGACAACCCGAGGGAGGACCAAAGCATAGGAAATATGTAGTTAGCAGGTTCTTGCCCTGTGTTATTGGAAGTGTGGCTTAACACCTCTTTTCTTTCTTCTTTGTAAAATTTTGTAATCTCGCGACGACTGGGCAGGTTAGCCAAGTCATCGAGGTTGTCTATTTGTATTTAAACCAAGCCTGGTGGAGGTTTTTTGATTGTATATAAAGAAAAGTTTAAAAGTATCATGCTGTGAATCAAACATGTATTCTTCTTTAAATATTTTGCATAAAATATTAGATATTTTGGAACCATTGTTATTACATTGTGAGTTTATTAATGTTTTTCTTTGTAAAACTTTGATATTAATTACTACTTCCATGGATTATCGATTTTGGTTAAAAAAAATTAATCATGGAAATATATTTGGTTAGTGGATAAAAGTCATGCTCAAAATTTCACTTGTACCGAGAGTTTTTGAGAAAATACTAGAGGTCACAGCTGTCGATACCGAGAGTCGTTGGAGTGATTAATTAGTTCCCTCTCACCGATACTGACACTTGTTTTTGGGAGTTCGACAATCGACAGTGTTGCTTTATCTATGTGCGACGCTTACAATCGTACTTTTCTGCCGAAGTCGAAAGAATCGGCCTTCGTCGAAATATTTTCAGAGGCTATATTTGTAAAATAGATACTCTTATCAACCGATGCCAAAGAATGTCGGCACTCGGCTACTTTGACTTCCCATACAATTTTCACTGCCTTAATCTTTCACTGATGCCAAACTTCTCAAGTAAGCCGGGAGAAATCTGGGTCGCTGGTTCCTTGATCAGTCATGGAGTTTCTCAAGATGGTTCTTAATATGCTCAAGAGAAACTCGGATATGAAGCATATCAGATAAGAAGGTTATAAGGCTCAAACCACGATGAAAACAATCGAAGGTAGAAGATAAGGTGGTACCCAAAAGGAAGTGGTCACAGAACTTTTAGAGTGTGTTGAGCACTCAACAGGTCCTCACCTCCCAACTAATCCCTTGGCACCCATCTCTTGTACCTTATCTCCATTTGTACTTTTCCATTTATGTGATTTTGGGACATTACTCACAAGAGTGTTCGCATGCTCTAGAATGCATGGGCACTCTTGTTGAAAACACATGCATTTTCTTCTCAAGAATGCATGTGCATTGTTTCCAGCTATAAATCAAGGAGAACACAATACCCAACCTCTTTCTCTCCAAATTCAAGTCTCATGTTTACAAATCATCCAACATCCCTTGAACACAAACAACAACAAAAAAAAAATTATTATGTTTTTTAGTGCAACTAGAAAGACTTTTTTTGTCTTGTTGTGTAATTGGAAGACACATTTTGTGTAAAGGGAAGGAAATGTTTGTGTGTTTGTGTAATTGGAAGAAACATTTTGTCTTTTTGTGTAGTTGAAAGGTTTTTGTTTTTCCTTTTGTGTAATTGGAAGACAATTTTTGTCTTTTTTTTTGTAGGTGGAATATAATTTTTGGAAGGAATTTTTTGTCTTTTTGAGTAATTGGATGAAAATTTTTGTATTGTTTAATTGGAAAGCAATTTTTGTCCTTTTTTTGTAATTGGAAGATATTTTTTTTTTCTTTTGTAATTAGAAGACAATTTTTGTCTTTTTGTGTAATTGGAAGGAAATGTTTTTTCTTTTCTTCTCGAAAATCCCTTTAAACACGAGGAACAAAAATGCAGTTGAGAAAGAAAGTGGATGAGGAAAAAACATCCAATTGAAAATATCATTGAAGGAAGAGAAAAAAAAATTATGTATGTTGAGCACACACTTATACTAAGAGGGGGGTTGAATCAATATAAGACAATTTTTTACTTTTCCAAACATTTATCAACCGTAAGAAAACAATCACGTATGAGATCCATTAACTGCAAAAATTGGAGCACAAGATTTACGTGGAAACCCTTTCATGAGAAAACCACAAAACTAATCTTTATAATTATTTGTAAGCACCAACCTACTGGAGACACCAATCCCCACTAGTACAAATCCCGATAGTCACCAATCTACTAGAGACATAAATCCCCACTGCTAATCACCAACTTATCAAGAGACACCAATCTCTTTTTTTAGTGGCACCAACTTAATCTTACAGATATTTGTATACACCAATCTACTGGAGACACCAATCCCACTACTAAGAATCAACTTAGAAAGAGACACCAATCTCTTCCTGTGAGATGCACCAACCTTCACCAAGTTTGCTTGCTACTTCTTCCTTCACCAATTTTGTTTGCTACTTCTTCCTTCACCAAGACTTCTCAATAATTTTACCTTTGCCAGGTTTGACCAAAATTTAAATTTCCAAATGGTAACTTTCCCAAACCTTGTTGGTTTGGTCCTCTTCCTAATAAATAACTTGCAAAACATGCCTGTTGATGCAAAATATTACACAATAGGAATCCTTCCTGCAAAATATTCCAATGCATTATACTATTTCTATTACTATATTATCTAACTAGTAGGTGGGACCCCTTAGAGAAACCGCTTTAAGTTGATTTCGCTCCTTGTTTTTTTTTAAGAAATAAATGTGACTTGCAAATAATTGGTTAAATTAAAATACAACGTGGTATTTTATTCTTCTCATATGCAATTTACGAGAGTCCTTATCCTCATATTACATTAAATATGATGTCTCCATGATTGAAAGAAAGGAAAAGAGTGAGAGGCCTTCCGTGCCAGAGTTATTACACTTATGATTATAAGTTTTAAAGTTTAATGATAATCCTTTGGGCTTGTAACATATTTAAAAAAAAAGGGTGGTCAACTTTATTCCATGCATATATATATCATACAAGTTTGTCACATGTAAAGTGTGAATGAACTTGACTTAGATTTAAATTCATATATGTTATCTGTATCATACTTCAGTCGCATTTTTGGTAAGTTGATATGGATGATATAAGTGGTGACAATTTACAATAGTTATACATGTGGTATATTGCTTTGATATGGTCGTGGGATTGATGCATAGTACCAAGGCTCGATTTGGAGTCTGAGATGGCGACAAAGTTATTTCCACAATGTAAATGTTGGTTACATATTGTGAAAGGTTGGTGAGTCTTGATGAATGTTGAGGCAATGTGTTGATGGAGGGTTAATGCACTCTCATTGGTTTTCCATCCCAAGGATACCACCTTTTTCATTGTTGCTTGTTAGAAATGGAATTTTGATGTTAGTCGAGGGTTTGTAGATTCTATGGCTGTGGTGGTTGGATAACAATATTGGGCCTATCTCTCATGGCTATTTATCTTAATTCGATAGGTATGGAAATTTTTCACTTCTTTGGCATCGATGGTTTTCTTTGTTCTGAAATGTTTTGAATATTGGCTTAAGTTGTTTGCATGTAGTGTGTTTTTTATTAGAATGAGTCTCTGTTGGATTTTGATGTTGTTTATGGTAAATTAGTTTTTTTGAATTTTATATAAAAACTAATATCACCAGGGAGAACTTTCGACCTGGATTTTGCATTGAAACTTAATAGTTAAGTTTAAAAGGAATAAGAGATTTTGGAATGAGGAAAAGAGTTTCATTATTATTGTTTGAATTTGGGTTTTCATGGATATGGCATGTTGTTAGGAACCATGGGTTTCTTTTTATGATTATGGTTTTTTTCTCAAAACAAAATAAAATGGAAGTTTGCATCCTTCTCATCTTTACTGTCTCTTTATCTCGTTCTAGAAAAATGATAACATTTTTCAAGGCTCATTGTAGTACCAGTTCAATTTATTGTAATAATGGTTGGGGCATATGGGTATATTTCGATTACTTGATCAGAAATATTTCACGCCCCTATTGGTCCAATTCACCAGTAGATTTTAAATTATATTGTTATGACTTTGAATAATTTTGAAACCTAGGGTTTCAACTTTCACTCCTATCTTGACCTTCTTTCTTTGGAATTTAAGATTGTATTTTTAGAAATTTAAACCCTACCTTTAGTCTCCACGACTTTATCATCATTTTGAATTTTTGGATTTTTGGTTGGAAGTGTTGGCTGGAAATGACAATAGTGTGTGTGAATTTGACTAATTGGCATATTGGCTTCAAGTATCATTTTTGAAAATATTTTTAAAAGAGAAGCTACTCTTTGATAAAACACATTTATGGTAGTTGGCAATATATATGGAAGATATAATTATCAACATAAAAATGGGAATAGTTTTGTGCCCTGGGATGGATTCATTCCGTTATTATGGTTATATTATTTTGAAAAATAGGGTTCAAATGGATAAATTTTGAAAATTTAAATATGATTCTCTCTACAAGAAATTATAAAAAGAGTTTTTGTATTGTTGTTGATATATTTTAGTGAACTTAACTCACAAAAATACAAAATAAAAATACATAGTTTTATTTGGAGGTTTGAATTGATCACATTTGTTGATGTTTGATGGATGATATTTGTATGTGGAACTAACATTGTCCGTTATCACTTCCCTCCATAATTTCATTTTACGCAAATTATAAATCCCTCAATTTTTCCCAAAATCATTTTATTTTTCCATGTTCTATTCCAAAAGAAATATGATTTTATAGAGCTTTGTAATTGGAAAAGGAAGTTTTGAATTAGAATAGTGATAATTATTAACAATACTTACAAGTATGAATATGGCATGATTATTTAAATGGCTCGGTTAAGAATGAGTTTTATTTAGAACAATAATAATTTATTTCCTTTTCATAAATAACACTTTTTGTTCATTATAAATCCAAATCACATCCCATAATCCCATGACATATCCATGTTCTAGATAATGACAATTGTGGATTTTAATTGGTAGAATGACTGATTATTGTATACATAGAAATGGATTAATGGCTTGCATGCTTCTGTGTTAAATAATGAGAGCTAATGTTTTGAGTTAATCTTTAGACAAAGTTAATTGATGGTTTATTAGTATTTCCTATTCTATATTTTGATCTAAGTTTTCTTGTACACAATGAGTTTCTTTAGCAGAGGTAGCAATGGAAGAGGTAGGGGCAGAAATAATTTTTGGCAAAGGGGTAATAGGTGGCCCAAATTTTCCATTCACTTTTATGTTGAACCTCAAGAGTTGAACCAACTATTCAAGTTGGTTTCTTCAACCAGGTGGTTCAAGGAGTATTTGAACCAAATCCTATGTGACTGAGATCCCCTTACCAACCTCATTATAATATTTAAGTTGTCCATGTTCCACCTCATGTCTCACTCCCGCTAAAGGTCCTGTTAATAATGGTTGTCAATACATTGTAAACTAACTTGTAGTCAATCATCATTGTTGGCTTATATTTTCATCACCATTTTCTCCTCCACCTCCACATAACTAGCATGCCCAATAAATTTATCATATTGCATCTCCTACTCAATCCTCATATGCAAGTAAAAAATTGAAGAATACCATCCTTGAACCTTTGTCAAGAAAAGGTAAAAAAGTGGTCATTCATGCCAAGTCCTCTAGTGACTCCTCCTGGTTAGTTACCTCTTGTGCCCAACAGAATAATGAATAGTCTCCAAATCTCAGTGAAGTTCATCCTAATGTATCCAATCAAACAAGCAATGAGAAGATCAGCTCCAAAAACAGAATAGAAAAGGTAGCAAACAGTGGGAAGAAACAAACTGCTTCTCATAGTAAATATGACTTTTGATTATTGTTGAACAATTTATTATGTTTGGGTTATTTTTAGACAACATGGTATTATCATCTTCATTTTTGGACAATTAGTCTTATTCATTATTGTGGTGGAAAAATAAATTTGTTTATTGATGTGTGTGTGTGTGTGGGTGGGTGTGGATAATTTTGGGGAGACACAAGGGAATATTCAAGTGATTGTTTATGTGTGTATTTATGTGGTGGCATGATTTATTTTGAAAATCAATTATGGATCAAAAAGGAGGGAGTCAAGCTTAAAATAATTCAAAAGATTTTAGGGGTCCCACCTATTAGTTATAATTTAATAAACCCTTTATTATTATTATTATTATTATTATTCCGTAATTAATATTAAGTCTATTATGACTTAACTAATGGTAGTTTAAAACTAACACAACTTCTTTTGGGGAAGATAAAAGATGATCAAAGGAAGGGGACAAAAAGAGAGAGAGCAAGGAAGAATTTTATGATATAAGGTTTTCTCTTATTCTTGTGAAATTACTTACTTTCATTCATTTTGAGTTATCTTTGAGTCTTAACCCTCTTGTTGACAACATGGTCTTATTGAAGATTGCGGGATTCAAGGATTGAGATATATTTCAGCAGCTTATTCGTGAAAGGTTGATCATATAATCATGATAGTCTATGTATTTTGATTTGTATATGAATTAGATTTCATTACTGATAGGGGATATTTTTCAGATTCAGTCAATGATATTTTCTTGGCTAAGATGATCTAGACATCTATTCTCAGTCCTCTCTTGTTGTCAGAGTATTTATGTATGGTGCCCATCGGATATCTATAAATCTGATCTTGGTTCATATCCTCACAAGGATTTGAAAATGGGTTATGATTGTAATTCAGAATGAAATTAATAAAATCACTTTGTTGATTTTTGTCTCACATGTGTATTTTTTGATACTATTTTCAGATTTGAATTTCATTTGTTGCTTAATCATAAAAACACTGTACATATACATTTTTCACTCTCTTCTTTTGCACTATTTAATTATAAAAGAGAACATGTATTCCTTGTACTTATTGCTCGAGAATCAATTAATAATTTTGTCTTAGACTATATACCCTGGGAGATAATCCCAACTATCTTACCCTAGCCTAGTAAGACTCCAAAATGTTGGAGTGAGGTTCCCCGTACCTTTTACTCAACATTTATTTGGAGATCATACTAAGGAGATATTTCCATATCTCTCTAGTTGTTGTACTTTCTTTTTGTAATTAATTTATTTTGTTTCCTATTGTAATTTTGGTTTTAATTGATTGATTCCATGATTGTACTTGTTACTAGACATCCCAATATTGGTGATGGTCTTGACGATCAAACTAGCATTTATTTGACCTTATTCAATACCATTTTAGATACTTCTAGCACTTGTGTTGAATTCCACCGTACTTGGGGAGTAATTTTCGAAGATATTAGAATACATGAAAAATGGGAAGCCTGACAAAGGCAGCCCAGAAATCAACCTCCTCATTGAAACATTTTACACATGTCCTCTAGATATCGTATTTCTCGAATAACAAGAGGGTTGTCACCTGAGAATTTTCCTATATTTGAAATAGGAAGGATAAATGTTGTCATACAAATCAAAAAAACTTCTCTTCGTCATAATTTATCTGATTCAACTAGTTCCACTCTACCTGTAATTTCCTTCACTTTAAATATGACATCTTTTGGTGGCGGTATTGGTACCGGAGGTTCCTCCTCTTCACATTCTTCAACTTCATCTATAATTATAAGTACTTATAGCCATCAAATTCAAATTCAATCTACAACTAATATGGAAAAATCCATTAAAAGGTATGTCTTATTTCAATTCGAAGATGATGCTACCACCACCCCATGGTATGTATCTTCTCCCTTTATTCTTACACTATCTTTCTAACCCCTTCCAAAGTTTAAGGATCATTTGTCTAAGTTTTTGGGAAATCGAACTATTACTACAAAGGAACACTTGGTATTCATTTCCAACGTGTTCCACAATATAGGGGCAAATAACAATTATACTTGCATGTGCTTATTTTTGAACTCTCTTGAAGAGAAGGTTGTTGTAGAATTTTTTGACTTACCCCCAAAATATTTTCTGTGGGAAGAATTGGTCTATTGGTTTAAATACACAAATGGACAACCTAAAATCCCAACTGATCAACTAAAGGAGTATAATAATATTACTTATAACAAGAATGAAGCTATTAAATCGCTCAATCTTCATTTCACTAAGTTGTATAATCAAATTCCTGAATTGATTAGGCCCCAGAACCAAGCTTATTTATTGCATTATTACAATACTTTAACCTCTTCCTATCATCATAGATTGGAATAAAAGGCTATATATAATCTCAGATATGCACTTAAAAACTTTCTTGAGTATGAAGAGAAGTTAGAAAGAACTGGTCTTACTAAGGGAGACTATGTCAAACAAACATATATGTTTGCATTCTTGTAGCTTATGTAGGATATGAATAACCAAATGATTGTTTATGAAAGGAAATGAATCACCTCCTCTTCTTCTCCTCCTAAAAATTCTTCTTAAGCATATTTTAGGAGTCCAAATTATAACCATTTTCAACCAAAGGATATAATTTCTCGTTCCTAGTGTAATGTTTGTGAAGAAAATCATGATGAAATAACTTGTGAGGTTAAAAAGAATGCTAGGGACAAAATCTTCGGTAAGAATCCTGAAGCTATTATTTTTGTTTTGTATTGGGATAAACCAGATGATGTTATGGCAGTTAATACCATAAATAAATCTTACCCCAATCAAAGCAAAGTTGATCCTCCCCACACTACTTCCTCCCCAAGTACATCATCCCAAGGTACTAACTCCCAGACTGTCAAGACTCTAAACAGTTAAGGGAAAATTTATTCTTTTCCTCCCTAAAAATATAATATTCTCAATCAATTGGCTAATATTAAAGCATATGCTTCTCTTTTTGACATAGTTGTCGTCCAGGAACAATAACATCTTAAAATTTTTAAGGAAGGTAAAATTTCCACAATAGCTAATTTGATTGAAAATCCTGAGGGAGATGATTCAAATGTAAATAAAATTGTTGTAAGTAACTTTAAGAACCCTGTAAAATATCCTCCATTTTATGTTTCTGTAAATATTATGTTTAAAATAGCTCATTGTTTCCTCATAGATGGTGGATCTGGTCCGAGCATTATGCCAAATACTTTTATGGAAGAGTTAGGTATTTCTTGTACAAACAAAAATGAAAGGAGTATGCTCTCCTATAATAATCAACAACAGTCTACCATAGGTGAAATCAAATAGGTAAATATAGTACTCTGCGTTCATACTAAAATAAGAACCACCCTAAATATACAAGTAATTAATATGCCTATAAGTAACTATTCAATCATTTTGGGTAGAGACTCGCAAGCCTTAATTGGTGGTTACCTTTCTCTATATGGATCACATTTATCCATACCTAAGAATGGAAAGAATGTTATTGTACTAAGGGAAGGAAGTATTTATCCTTATATTGAAAGTGTTCCTCATCCTAATGTAAACTATGTTGAAGAAGACATGGATGTCTATTAAATCTTTGTTGATGAAGATGACATGCATCTTCAACCAAGTGATTATGATGATGATATGTGCATATGCACTTAGATGGTTCATTTTGAAATGAAGGAAATGGAGAAGGTATTATATTATACTCACCTATAGGAAAAAATCATAATTTCTCCTATAGATTAGAATTTTCCTATACAAAACAATGTCATTGAGTTTGAAGCCTTATTACTTGGCATCGAAAACACTTATAATATTGGATGTGGTCATTTTATTGTTTATGGTGATTCTAAACTTGTTGTAAACATAGTTAGGAATATATATATATAATCCAAATAATAAGTTACTGAAGTGATACACTGAGGCTGTGTGGGAATTAATCTTAAATCTACTATCTTTTAACATCAATCATGTGAAAAGATAACTTAATTTTTTGGATGACATGTTATTTTATTTTGTAGCTTCTCCTACAAGGAAACTTTTACCACATTGGCCATATTGTACGTTCTTGTCTGTCTACCGAAATCATCTCCCTGATAACATAGAATCTTGGCAATTTTTTCCAGACAATGAAGGAATTTGTGCCTTCTTACAGAATGAACCTTATAAGCCTAAGGAAATAATTTCCCTTGCAAATGATAAACTTCCTGAAGGTTTGAATCCTCTTGAGAGTTCATTCTCGATGAGTGATGTAGGTAATAAATAAATTAATAAAGAAGAGGATTCTAAAATAAAAGTTGTGGATTCCATCCCTTTGAACATTGGAACCCCTGAGTCCCTAAAGATCATTAAGATAGGTTCCCAATGTTTTGATCAAGAAAAAAAAATCCATGGACTTGTTCCAAGAATTTCATGATGTTTTTTCTTGGTATTATGAGGATCTTCATGGTTTTGGTCCAAATTTTATGCAACATTCCATTCCCATTAAGGAAGGGGGAAAGATGGTTAGGAAAAAACAAAGACCTGTGAATCCTGCTATTGAAGCTACAATCCCAAAAAAAAGTGGAAAAACTTCTAAATGCTCACACAATATTTTTGGTTAAGTATTTTGAATGGGTATCAAATATTTTTCCCGTATGGAATAAAACATATCAGATTAGGCTTTGTGTCGATTTTCATGCTTTAAATAGAGAAAGTGTTAAAGACAACTTTCCACTTCTTACCATGGAAATTATCTTACAACAAGTTGCAAGATCTAAGATGATGTCCTTACTTGATCGGTTTTCTGAATATAATCAAATCAAAGTTAAACAGACTCATAAATATAAAACTACATTTACAACCCACTGGGGAACCTTTGCTTACGAATCATGCCTTTTGGATTTTCCAATGCAAGTGTTAATTTTCAGAGAGCTATGTAGTTAGATTTTGATGATCATATTGGAAAGATAATTTAGGTTATCTTGATGATCAAATTATTTTAGTCATCTTCGAAAACTCTTCATGCAATGTAGAAAATTCGGCATTTCTTTGAATCCTTTGAAGTCTATTTTCGATGTCACTCTAGGTAAACTTCTTGGTTATATTTTTTCTTATTTAGGAATAAGAATTTCTCCTGAGAGCGTTGTCTCTATCTTAAATCTTCCATACCCTACATCCAAGAAAGAATTTCAAGCTTTTATGGGCACTGTAATTTTTTTTCAAAAGGTTTGTTTCTAGTTTTGCTGTCATTGTTAAACCAATTCATAATCTACTAAAGAAGGATCATCCTTTCTCTTGGACAGATGATGTCAAAAATGATTTCATAAGAATCAAGAAAGAAATCAGTTCCACAATGGTTTTAGCAACACTAAATTTTGAAAAAGACTTTATTATATATACAAACACTAGAGAATAAGACATTTTTTCTATTCTTCTGCAAAATGATGACCCAAATAATGAAAATCATGTAGCTTACTTGAATCAAACTTTGTGATATGATGAATTTAAATATTCTTATATTGAAAAACATGCTTTCCCTCTTGTTAAATCTATAGAGAAATTTCTCTATTTTATTATAGGTAAGCACAGGCAGGTAAAAGTCCATTTGCTTGTTGTTAAGTTTTTGCTTTCACAAACTTATCATTCAGGGAAACTTGCACATTGTCTTGAAAAAATACAGAAGCATGATTTAATGATCATGACATCCAGAAATATTACGGAATGTGACTTAGCTCTTCACTTAGATCAACATCCTAAACCAAATGAATTTTCTAAAGACGAAGATAGTCTATTGTCAGCATTGTTTTATGTTGAAATCCAAAATATCGCTTTATCTGAACACCCATGGCATAACGGTCTCATACATTACTTACAATTTCAAAGGTGTCGAACTCATTTAAATTCTCATCAACGAAGGAGTCTCCTCCTTGAATATTCTTAGTATCTCATTTTAGGAGACTCTTTGTTTAGAGGGTCTGTTGATGGGATGATGCTACAATGTATTGATGATAATGTAACTCAAAGGGTATTAAATGAGATTCGCGAATCAATGGCCTCTATTATTCATATTGGTGGTCATTTTTCTTCTAAAGCTACTACTCTTAAAATCATCAGAACTTGTTATTACTAGCCATATATTTTTAGAGAATCCTATCAATTCACGAGGGCCTGTGATAAAAGCCAAAAGTTTTCTAGTACACACTTCTCTGCCATGCCTTTACAACTTGTTCTTCTAGATTAAATTCCCTTTTCTAAACTGGGTTTGGATTTTATCGGTCTTATTAATCCACCATCTTTTGCAGGACATGTTTATATATTGATAGCTACACATTGCTTCACAAAGTGGGTTGAAGTTGTACCTCTTAGGCATGCTCAAGATAAACATGTTATTTATTTTTTAGAATCCAATATATTTTCTTGATTTGGTCTTTCCATGGAAATCATTTTCAGCTAACGAACCAATTTTCATTTCTGCAAATCTAACTCAGTTTCTTAATAATTTTGGTGTTAAACACTTTACCTCCTCTACCTATTATCCTCAAGGAAATGGGCAAGCAGAGTCAACTAACAAGAACTTGGTCAAAATCCTGAAAATAATTATGGAGGATAAACCCTACCAGTGGCACACACTTCTCACATATGCGCTTTGGGAATATTGTGCTACTACTAAGTCTAGTACATGCTTTACCCCATTTCAACTATTGTATGATTAGGAGGCTATTATGCTCATTGAACTAGAACTTACCTCCCTACATTTAGTGTTGCAAAACAAAGAATTGAATTCTAATAATATTTATTAAAAATGAACACCTTGCTTGCTTTATAAGAACAGAAAGGGCATGTTGTATATAATTTTAAAAGAAGGAAACAAACAGTAAAAAAATATTGTAATAAAAAGACAAAATCCATTGATTTCAAGGTTGATGAGAAAGTGTTACTTTCAGATTCTGGTCATGTTGAAAAAGTAAGACACTCAAAATTATATAAACTATGGCTAGGTCCATTTAAAATCGCTTATGTCCTCGATACCAACTCATACTTGTTAAAGGATATGGATGAGCGAATATTTTCCTATAATACTAATGGTTCACATATCAACCACTATGTAGAACCAAATTGATTGTTGATTGAGTGCTTTGTAAATACTTTTGTACACACTTGCTTGTTTACTTTGAGTACTTTTGTTGTTTTATTTTATCAATTTTATTTTCATTTTCTAGCTTTGAACCCTTGATGAGGAAGAGTCAGCTGGATCAGTCAAGTCATTAGATAGATAATTGTCTACAAATATTGTCGGTTAGTTTAGAAATTAAACACACAACATAGATATTATGATTCTCATTTCGTTGAATGTTGATGAGACATTTCCTGTACCTTCAATTAAAAAATTTGCTACTAATTTTCAACAAGGTTGAAGTTCTATCCAAGCAAATGATATTGTTACTTTACTAGTTAAAAAAACAGGACCAAACCCCTCATATATATCACTTTTCCTAAGTTACTCCATGAATTCCCATTTCATATATCATTTTGATTTTCATTTTATCTCCCCCGGTTGTATAACTTTCCATTATTAGTCTATTTTATCACTTATTATTACACACCCATGTTGATTTCACCAAAACCAGAGTTCATGAGTTCTAATATGCTACAAGAATATTTCCCTGTGAAGTCACCAATTGTTTATGCAAAATATTGCGCAACAAGAATCCTGCTTGCAAAAGATTGCAATGCATTATACTATTTCTATTACTATATTATCTAACTAGTAGGTGGGACCCCTTAGAGAAGATGGATTAAGTTGATTTCGCTTCTTGATTTTTTTTGAGAAAGAAATATGACCTACAAACAATTGGTTAAATTGAAATACAATGTGGTGTTTTATTCTTATCATATGCAATTTACGAGACTCGTTATCCTCATATTGCATTAAATATGTTGTCACCATGATTGAAAGAAAGGAAAAGAGTGAGAGTAATTTAGTGTCGGAGTTATTACACTTATGATTACAAGTTTTAAAGTTTAATGATAGTGATGTGGGCTTGTGACATATTTAAAAACAAAAGGGTGGTCAACTTTATTCCATGCATACATATATCATATATGATATCATACAAGGTTTTCATATGTAAAGTGTGAATGAACTCGACTTAGAGTTAAATTCATATATTTTATGGGTATCATACTTCACGTCGCTTGGTTGGTAAGTTTATATGGATGATATATAAGTGGTGACAATTTAAAATAGTTATAAATGTGGTATATTTCTTTGATATAGTTGTGGGCTTGATGCATAGTACCAAGGCTCGATTTGGATTCCGAGTTGGAGACTAAGTGATTTCCACCATGTAAATGTTGGTTGGATATCGTGAAAGGTTGGTGAGTCTTGATCAATGTTGATGCAACGTGAGTTGATGGATAGTTAATGCAATCTTGTTGGTTTTACCTCCCGAGGATACCACCTTTTTCATTATTTCTTGTTGGAAATGGCCTATTGTTGTTGGTCGAGGGTTTGTAGATTCTAAGGCTGTGGTGGTTGGATAAAAATATTGGTCCTATCTCTCATGGTTATTTATCTTACTTTGACAAGTATGAACATTTTCAACTTATCTAGCATCAATGGCTTGCTTTGTTCTAATAAATTTGTAATAATGGCTCAAGTTGTTTGCATGTAGTGTGTTTGTTATGAGAATGAGTCTCTGTTGGATTTTAATTTTGTGTATGGTAAATTATTTATTTTGAAGTTGATATGAAAAACAAGATCACTGGGCAGAACTTTCCACCTGGGTTTTGCATTGAAACTTATATAGTCAAGTTTAAAAGGAATAAGAGATTTTGGAATGAGGAAAAGAGTTTCATCACTATTGTTTTCATTTGGGTTTTCATGGATATCGCCTACTATTAGGCACTGTGGATTTCTTGTTATGATTATGAATGTTTTTCTCAAAACAAAATAAAATGGATGTTTGCATCCTTCTCATCTTGACTGTCTTTGTATCTCGTTCTAGAAAAATGATAACATTTTTTTAAGGTTTACTTTAATACCAATTCAGTTTATTGTAATAATGGTTGGGGCATATGGGTATATTTAAATTACTTTCTCACACATATTATATTCCCCTATTGTCCCAATCCACCAATAGATTTTGAGTTATAGAATTATGAATTTGAAGAAATTTAGAACCTGGGGTTTTGACTTGCACTTCTATCTCGACCTGTTTTCTTTAAAATTCAAGAATATATTTTTAGAAATTTAAACCCTATCTTTAGTCTCCATGAATTTATCATCATTTCAAATTGATTATTGGAAGTGTTGGTTGGAAATGACAAGCCTCTTTTTGAAGTTGACTGATTGGCATATTGGCTTCAAGTCTCGTTTTTGAAAATATTTTTAAAAGAGAAGCCACTCTTTGATAAAACATAGTTCTAGCAATTGGTAATATATATGGAAGATAAATTATCAACATAGAAATCGGAATATTTTTGTGCTTTGGGATGGATTCAATCTATTATTATGGTTATATTGTTTTGAAAAATAGGGTTCAAACTGATAAACTTTGAAAATTTAAATATGATTCTCTCTACAGGAAATTATAAAACGAGTTTTCAAACTGTTGTTGATATATTTTAGTGAACTTAACTCTCAAAAATACAAAAGACAAATATATAATTTTATTTGGAGGTTTGAATTGATCACATTTGATGATGTTTGATGGTTGATATTTGTATGTGGAAAGAAAATTGACTGTTATCACTTCCCTCCATGATTTCATTTTACGCAAATTATAAATCCCTCAATTTTTCCCAAAATCATTTTATTTTTCCATGTTTTGTTACAAAAGAAATATGATTTTATAGAAAATCTGTAATTGGAAAAGGAAATTCTGAATTAGAATAGTGAGCATTATTAACAAGAATTATAATTGATTACGAAGATGACATGATTATTTAAATGGTTGGGTTAAGAATGAGTTTTAGTTAGAACAATAATCATTTATTTCCTTTTCATAAATAACACTTTTCATTCATTATAAATCCAAATCACATCCCATAATTCCATCGAATATCCCTTTTCTAGATAATGACAATTGTAGATTTTAATTGGAAGAATGACTATGATTATTGCATACAGAGAAGTGGATTAATGGCTTGCATGCTTGTGTGTAAAATAATGAGAGACAATGTTTTGAGTTTATCTTTAGACAAAGCTAATTGATGCTTGATTAGTATTTCCTTTTCTATATTTTGATCTAGGTTTGCTTGTAGATAATGAGTTTCTTTAACAGAGGTAGAAATGGAAGAGGCATGGGAAGAAATAATTTTTGGGAAAGGGGTAACAAGAGGCCCATATTTTCCATTCACTTTGATGTTGACCCTCAAGAGTTGAACCAACTATTTCAAGTTGGTTTCTTCAACCTGGTGGGTCAAGGAGTATTCCAACCACATCCTAGACCACATATATCCCCTTACCAACCTCATCAGAATATTTCAGGTGTCCATGCTCCACCTCATGTCCCACTCCAGCCATAGGTCCTTGTTAATGATGGTTGGAAAGACATTGTCAACCAGCCTATAGTCCATAATAATTTTTGGCCTACAATTTCATTATGATTGCCTCCTCCACCTCCACATAACCAACATTCCCATAAAATTGATCATATTGCATCTTATTCTCAGTCCTCACATACAAGTAAAGAATTGAAGAAAACCATCTTTGAACCTTTGTAAAGAAAAGGTAAAATGGTGATAATTCATGCCAAGTAAACTCCTTCTAGTCAGTTACCTCTCATGCCCAGTGAAATAATGAAAAATCTCCAGCTCTTAGTGATGTTCAGCCTCATGTATCCAATCATCCAAGCAATGAGAAGACCATCTCCACAAAAAGAACAAAAAAGGAAGGAAACAATGGGAAGAAACATACTAATTCTCACAATAAATATGTATTTTTATTATTGTTGAAAAATTTGTTATGTTTGGGTTATTTTCAAACAACATGGTAATATTATCTTCATTTTTGGACAGCGAGTCTTACTTATTTTTGTGGTGGAACAATACATTTATGTGTGTGTGTGTGTGTGTGTGTGTGTGTGTGTGGATAATTTTGAGGAGACACTAGGTAATATTCAAGTGATTGTTTAAGTGTGTATTTATGTGGTGGCATGATTTATTTTGAAAATAAATTATGGAGAAATAACGAGGGAATCAAGATTAAAAGGATTTAAATATTTTAGGGGTCCCAACTATTAGTTATTATTTAATAAACCCTTTATTATTATCATTATTATTTGTCCCTAACTAGTATTAAGTCTATTATGAGTTAACTAATTGTAGGTTGAAACTACCACAACTTCTTTAAAGGAAGATAAAATCTTATAAAAGGAAGGGGACAAAAAGAGAGAGAACAATGAATAATTTCCTGTTATAAGTTATGTTCTTATTCTTGTGAGATTACTTAATTTCATTCATTCTGAGTTATCTTTGAGACTTAACCCTCTTCTTGGCAGCATGGTCTTATTGAATATTGTAGGATTCAAGGATTGAGATATATATTTCAGCAGATTATTTGTGAAAGGTTGATCATATGATATTGATAGTATTTGTATTATGATTTGTATATGAATTAGATTTCATTACTGATAGGGAATATTTTGCAGAGTCATTCAATGATATTTTCATGTCTAAGTTGATCCATACTTCTTGTCTCATTCCTCTCTTGTTGTCAGAGTCTTTTTGTATGGTTCCCATCGAAGAGCTCTAAATATGATCTTGGTCCATATCCTCGCAAGGATTTGAAAATGGGTTATGATTGTAATTCATAATGAAATTAATAAAATCACTTTTCTGATTTTTGTCTCACATGTGTATTTTCTAATACTATTTTCAGATTTGAATTTCATTTGTTTCTTAATCATAAAAACAAAGTACATATACATTTTTCACTCTCTACTTTTTCATTGTTTAATTGTAAAATACAACATTGATTCCTTGTAATTATTGCTCGAGAATCAATCAATAATTTTGTCTTAGGATATAAACCCCGGGTGATAATCCCAACTATCTTACCCTAGCCTAGTAAGATTCAAAAACATTGGAGCAAGTTTCCTCATACATTTTCCTCAACATTTCCACGTATCCAATTTTGCAAATCTGATTATGAAATTTTCACCTGAGGTACTTTTTCATGTCTCTTCCATTCTCTAAACTTTTCACAGAATGAAGAGTCCCAAAAAATAAGTTATGGTGAAAATTCCAAACTCACTTTTTTGAAACTCATCTTAATACCATTAAGAAGCCCTAAATTCCACAGAGTATATATCATAAAGTATAGTGAACCAACATCTGAAATTTTTACCTGACGTACTTTTTTATGTCTCCTCAATTCTTTGATTTTTTTAGAGTCTGGAGAGTCCCAGAAAGGAAGGTATAGTGAAAATACCAAACTCAATTATATGAAACTAATCTTGGGACCATTCTAAAACCCTAACTTCCATAGAAAATATCTCAGAAAGTACATTGAACCAACATATGAAATTTTTACCTAAGGTACTTTTATATGTCACCTTTGTTTTATAAAATGTTCATAGTCTAAAGAGTCACATACAAGAAGTTATAGTGAAACTTTCAAAGTGACATGTTTGAAACTGATCTCATGACCATTCAAAAACCCCAAATTACATAAAGAATATCTAAGAAAGTATGGCAAACCAAAATCTGAAAATTTTACCTAATGTACTTATGTATGTCTCCTTTGTTATTTGAAATTTTCATAGTCTAAAGAATCATGGAAAAGAAGTTATATTGGAAATGTCAAACTGACCTATTTTAAACTAATCTCATGGCCATTCATAAACCCTAAATTCCACAAATCATATCATAGAAATTACAAAGAACCAACATCTGAAATTGTTACCTGTGATACTTCAATATGTCTACTCTATTTTGTGAAAATTTCAAAGTCTGAAGAGTCCCATAAAAGAAGTTATAGTGAAAATTCCAAGCTGATAGGTTTGAAACTGATTTTAGGATAATTATGGAACCACTAATTCCACATGGCATATCTATGAAATTATAGTGATACAACATCTGAAATGTTTACCACATGTAACAAGAGGTCTCTCCTCTGTCTCTTCAAATTTTCAAAGTTCGAAACGTTCCAGAACATAAGTTATTGCGAAAATTCCAAGCTGACCTGAACCAGATTTCACAACTCTTCCCTTTTGGAATGATATTCAAACTTTAATCATCCATTTTTCACACTCACACTTTCTCTCAATATTTCTCCTTTTATAATTTTTGATAACCCTTCATGAAGGGATATGTCCATTAATTAAATAATCAATTCCCCCTTTTTTATTTTATTTTTCTAAATACCATGGGAAAATACCAAAATCCATGGGTTTGAAACTACCATTTCACTTTTTAATTTTTCATATGCTCCCCTTTTTTAATTTAATATAATTTTAAACACACACACACACACATATCAATATTGGTAATGTTGTGTGTATTGTAATGTCGTAGTATGACGTTAATGACAACATTGATCTTTTGACATGAATGCCAATAATTCTAATAATCTTCCCCTTTGAAATAAATGGAAAATGGATGCTCCCCCTGAGCTTGAAATTATCCTTAAACACTTAGTTATGAGATGCATATTACTCCCAATTTCATGTCCCTTAAATTGTTTTGATTGCAAAAATTGCTCAAAAATGATAAACCAACACTCCTGAAGAAGTTTGAACATTATCACAAAAAATCACAAGATAATTTGTCTTTGTCAATCTAGAAAGTATCTTTATCCAACATAAGCAATAGTACATATCCAACAATAGTCGAACATGGTTCAATCCATCTCATCAAATCCAAGTCGATTCAACAAGAAACAATCGAGTCAACAAGAAGACATCAGTTGGGTTTTCATATCAACAACTTCAAGTATTCCCCCCTTGAGGGATAAATAAGAAGAAACAATAGTTATCGTCGAAAATTCTAGTCAATGGAAAATCCAATTAAAACACAGTTAACGAGTACTTATTCAACTATCATGTTGGGTCGATCCTTGGTCAACCACTTCCAAGTAAATCATTAGTAAGTAAGAGTAATGTTGCACAACTATACAATTGATGATACACAATGATATGAAGTCCTCAAAAATATGGTCGAATGATTCCATGGCCATCCATCAATCCAAACACAATCTATCATGGTAGTCGACACTAGTCTACAATTCTATCTTTCACGTCTCTTCTACAAAGCTCTAAAGTCAAGATTGACATTCCTTCTATTTTTATGGTGAGGAAGATGATAGGTAACATATTTTATGTTGTTTGATCAGAGGAACTAGGCTCAGGGTCAGGTTGACTTACTGGAGTAGAACAAGATGACATATCAACAACAATGCCATTTGTAACATCATGCTCAAATTATAGCATCTGAGGAACAAGAAACTCATCAATATGTTCAACATAATCAATAGTAGGTTTCTCTTCTAGAAAACTAGTCTAAACTCCACCTACAACAGATAAAACTTCCCTAGTTGTAGCAAGGTTGGGTGTAGGCATGGGAGGAAACAACATCATATCCAAGACTGGTATTAATGAATGGAGACCTTTGAAAATTGATGATATCATCTAATATTTCATTACTCTTTTCAAACTTCAAGATTCTATTCAACTTAATAGTTGTTTTCTCCAATTACTTTCTTAAGGAAACAATTTTAGATTCTAGCTCTTCACAATTTTCTTCCTTTTTCTTTAGTTGGTTTCTCACCACTTCTTCCATCCTTCTTTCTTCTTCTACTTGAACCTTTGGGTTCAAGATAGTATTTTCCATTTCTTCAAGGATTTCTGACAATTTGGATTTTGAATCACAATCCTCTACTTCATATTTTTTCCACTGCTCCTTTTGTTTCAAATTCTTTTTCTTAAGCTTCTTTATTTCTCTTAAGGAAAACATGATTTCTTCTTCAATATCCACTTCCCAATCTATTTCAACATTTTCCTGTTCTTTTAAGTCCATTGTTTCTATCGCTTTGTCTTCATCAATATTTGTTTTAATAGCCATAAAGATATTTTCTTCTCTATCAATACATAAACTAATTTCACTAGTCTTTTCAGATGAGTCACTAACCCCTTTTGAGTAGAGATTCTTCTTCTACTTACCCAAGATTTTCTTCTTTTCATTATTTTCCTATTTGTGTCTCTTTTTGTGTTGATGATGTTTTCTCCCTTTATTTACATTATGGTATTCTTCATCTTCACTAATTTCATCCTTTTCATATGGACACTTAACAATAAAATGTCCTACTTTTCCACAATCAATGCATTTAAAGGGAATCTTATCTTTGTATTTTCCATATCCCTATTTGACTTTTCTAACAAAATGTTCTTCCTTTGCATCTAATTCACAACTGGAAAAATCACTTTATTTGTTCTCTTCGTTATTTTCTTCTTAATATTTGATTGTTGCTTCTCTCTTTGATGGATTTTCTTTCTCTGTCCTCATTTCATACACCGTGAGGATCCCGTGTAATTCATCCATTGTTAATAAATCAAGATCCTTCATTTATTCAATGGTGAAAGCTTTGGTATAAAATTTTAACGGGAGTAACCTTAACACCTTTTGTACAATCATTGGTTCTTCAACCTTTTCACCAAGTCCTCTCATGATGTTGACAATTTCATCCAAATAGAGAATATAAAATGCAACATTCTTCGTCTTTGATTTTTAGGCTTTCAAACTGTTTTCTATGAGTTTGGAGATTTTCTTTCTTAACCTTTTCATTGCCTTAATAGATATTTTGAAGATTGTCCCAAAATTCTTTCTCCAATCCATAATGCATCACCTTGAAAAACTCAAATTCTAATAGACCACACAAGATGAAATTCATGGATTTTGCATTGTTTTCACTTGGATTCTTCTCGACTACATCTATTGGTTGAGTTCTTGGGTATGTATAAGCAGACACAAATGATTTCCAAATATCAAAACCAAGAGCCAATAAATAGGATTGCATCCTTTTGCTCTAAAAGGCACAATTTGTTCCATCAAACAACAAATATCTATTTATAGAGAAATCTTATTTGTCGGTCATGTGTGCTCCTAAGATCTACCTTCCAGTGGTTAGACTATTTCCAAAGGAACCTACTTTGATGAAAAAAATTTAGCACAGACTTATACTAAGAGGGGGGTTGAATAAATATAGGACAAATTTTTACTTTTCCAAACATCCATTAACTATAAGAAAACAATCACATATGATATCTGTTAATTACACAACATGGAAAAATAAATTTACATGGAAACCCTTTCAGGAGAAAACCACAAAAATTATCTTTATAATCATTTGTAGGAAACAACCTATTGTTACAAATATTTGTAGGCATTAACCTACTAGAGACACCAATTCCCACTGGTACAAATTTGGGTAGGAACTAACCTACTCTTAAAAATATTCATAGACACAAATATTCTAGAGAAACCAATTCTCGCCACAAAGCACCAAATTAGCAAGAGACACCAATCTCTTTGTTTGTGTGGAACTGACCTACTCTTACAAATCTTCGTAGACATGGATCTACTAGAGACACCAATCCCCATGACTAAGAACCAACTTAGAAAGAGACACAAATATCTTTGTGTGATATGCACCAAAATTCACTGAGACTTATTGCTACTTATTCCTTCATGAGTTCTACATGTTTCTTCTACCTTCACCAATTCTACTCAATACTTGTGCCTTTGCCAGGTTTGACCAAAATTTGAATTTCTAAATGGTAACTTTCCTAAATCTTGTTTTTTTGTATCTCTTCACAAGAATGAACTTGTATAGTATGCCACATATCCATTTTTTCAAATATAACTATGAACGTTTTACATGAGGTACTTTTGTATGTCTCCTATGTTCTCTGAAAGTTTCACAGTTTGAAAATTCCCATAAAAGAAGTTATAGTGAAAGTGTCAAATTGACCTATTTGAAATACAAGAACCATTTAGAAACCCTACCTTCCACAGATCATATCTCAAAAATTACAACAAACCAACATCTAAATTTTTTACCTAAGGTAATATTGTATGTCTCTTTTGTTCTTTGAAATTTTAGAAGTCTAAAGAGTCTCATTAAAGATGTTATAGTGAAAATGCTAAACTAACCTTTTTGAAACTGATCTCATGGCCATTCATAAACCATGACTTCCACATAGAATATCTCATACATTACAATGAAAGAACATATGAAAATTTTAACTGAGGTACTTATGTATGTCTCATGTGTTAAAAAAAAATTCATAGTCTGAAGATTCCCATAAAATAAGTTATAGTGGAAATTCCAACATGGCTTGTTTGAAGTTGATCTCAAGACCATTTAGAAATACTAACTTCCACAGATCATATCTCAAAAAGTGCAACAAAACAAAATATGATTTTTTTACCTGAGTTACTTCAATATGTCTCCTAAGTTCTCTAAAATTTTCGTAGCCTAAAGAGTCCCAGAAAATAAGATATAGTGAAAATTGCAAACTAACTTGTTTGGAATTGATTTGATGACCATTCAAAAACCCTAACATCCACAAATAATATCTCAAAACGTACAATGAACCAACATTAGAAATTTCAACCTGAGGTACTTCTATATGTGTCCTTGGTTCTTTGAAAATTTCGATCTCAAGAATCTCAGAAAAGAAGTTAAAGTGAAAAGTCCAAAATGACCTATTTTAAACTAATCTTAGGATCATTCAAAAAACATAATGTATGCAAATCATATCTTATAAAGTAGTGTGAACCAACATATTAATTTTTTACCTAAGGTATGTTTATATGTCTCCTCTATGCTATAAAAATTTCATAGTGTGAAGTGTCCCAAAAAATAAGTTATAGCAAAAATGCCAAACCAACTTGTTTGAAATTTATCTCAGGACCATTCAAAAACACTAACTTCCATAGAGAATATATTATAAAGTACATCAAACCAAAATATAAATTTCAAGTGTCCTAGAAAACAAGTTATAGTGAAAATTCCAAGTTGACTTGTTTGAAATTGATTTCAAGGAATTCAAGAACCTTAACTTCCACAATGCATATCTTTGAAAGTATAGTGAACCAACATCTAAAATTTTCACCACATGCACTCATAGATATTTCCTCCACATATTCAAATTTGCAAGGTCTAAAACATCCCAGAACATAAGTTATCGAGAAAATTTCAAGCTGACCTGAAATTGATTTCACAAATTTTTTCCTTTTGGAATGATATTCAAAATTTTCACATCCATTTTTCACACTCCCACTTTCTCTCAATACTTTCTCTTTTCACTGTTTTTCATAACCCTTCATGAAGGGACATGTCCATTAATTAAATAATTAATTCCCGCTTTTTATTTTATTTTTCCAAATATCATGGGAAAATACCCAAACCCATGGGTTTGAAACCACCATTTCACTTTTTACTTTTTCATATGCACCCATTTTCTAATATATATATATATATATATATATATATATATATATATATATATATATATATATATCAATCTTGGAAATGTTTTGTGTATTGTAATTTTGTAATATGACATTAATACTTTAACATCAATGACAACAATTCCAACAAGCTATGCCAAAACGAAGACCATCATCAGTATATGCCAATCCAAATTCTAGAAAATATATTCCATAGTTGTTTCTCCTCCATCACTGTAAGCAAAGAATAATATTTTAATAGAGGAAAATCTAGTTCAGACCTCTAGTGAACCTCTAATGATTGTTTCATCAAGACAAGTTATTGTGGATGACAAGTTGATGATGGATTTGCTTGGAGATGATTATACTATGGATGAAATTAGAGATGAAACTGGTGAAAAGACTTATGGTGAAACCTCTTGTTTGATAGTCTGACATTACAGAAACTACCCATGAGCATGTCCACTCTCCTTCCAAAATTATAACTCCACAACAAATAGGTTAGGAGTGGCAAAATATAGGTCCATCGTCCCTACCTAAACTGAGAATTGTATGTCGAACAACTCATAAACGCATGCAGGTGGATGAAAGTGGTCTAAAATCACTTCAAGGTAAGTCACGTAACTGAACTACTAATTATCAATCATATAAAATTATTAAAGACTATTTTGAACCAAAATTTGATGTAGATAAATGTAAGAAAACTTTTTCTCGAGACCGTAATGCATCCCTACATGTCTCATCATAATCAATTGTTAACAAGATTACAAGAAAGCATCATTTTCTCAAACAAATATCTCATCTCATTAAATTCAATGCCAAAACCCTTCAAAAGTATTCTATTAGATGATATAGGATCGACACAAGTGGCTAAATATATTTTTGGGCCTTCACTCATAGGATACATCATTTTGGCATGAAGTTAATTGGACTAGTTAAGGGACTAGTACAAAAAATTTGGCATGAGAATACTAGTCTTCTTCCAACAAAAAAGATATACCAAAATTTAAAAGGGGTTCTAAGGAACATGAATCCCACATTAAACACTTTCTTAACATGACTCAAACACAATTGTATGAGAGATTAAGGAATGCACATAATGCACTTAACTTGGGATCAAGATATTTTGAGAAATGCAAGCTTTGGTATGTTAGAATAAAACACCCTTGCATAAGAATGCTTAGTTATATTATAGTTGGCATCATCTAGAGAGATTATTCATAGCAATCTTCTGTACAATTCTAGAGGGTTTTACATTTTATTAGAAATATTTCTTAGATTGGACTTGCCCTAGCTGCAGTGGAATGGAATTATTGAGGTAAGTTTGTTATTTTTGTTCAATTTTCAATTCATTTATAAGTGACTGTTAATTGTTATTAGTTAATGATTTGTTGATGTTTGAATATGTTAGTATTGAAACAACAACCTCACAAGGATATGAATCCCCCTATGTTTTTATAGAGGCGATACTCCTCTTTGGATACAATATATGTATTGAATATCTTGGATTAGGGAGAGTGCTAAGAAACAAACCCTAGATCTTGGATTTGTACATGAAATGGTTCTTCAATCATCTGATTTTATTTTTAAGTGCAATAAGAAGTCTTTTAATAATAAAAATATTGAAGGGAGGCTTCAATATCAGAATATCTTTGTGTTCAACATCATATATACAACCCTCATAATCAGATACAAATAATACATCCATATATTCTCTTGAGAAATATGAGATAATAGTTTTGATCATCTCAAAGAATTTTAAAAGAGTATTGTAGTTAAAATAGAAGAGAATTTTATAATCATACTTCAAACATCTCACACTCATAATCCCAAGATATGAAACATCATAGAAGTCATGCCCCGAAGTAATTCTTTGTAGATTTTTATTCATGGAATATATTCAACAATACACAAAATATATGACAGAAATATACATGGATGTGAATACTCCATGATCAATTAAGAAATGTCTTTTTAAGAATACAATAAGAACACTCAAGAATCTCAGCCTTGTGATCAATTAAGATATTTAAGCATAAATCTTTGAGAAAAATGGAGTAGAAGAAGAAAAAGAGTGGAGAATATGGAGATCCCTTTTCATTGATCATAAGATTCACTGCATATTGATGTATGTGCCTTCTTCTTCTAATCCTCTTCTCCTACCCTTCTGATAGTGGAACCCTTCTCTAACCCTTTGATGAAGCTCTTTCTTGTTTTATAAAACTGGATCTTCTAACTACTTGAGTAGTTAGGAATTTTACTTTCTTCAAAAAATCACTTTAATTAATGACTCGATTAAGTCTCATTAATGTGTTTTCATCACTGATATTCATATCCTGAAATGGGTCATTTTCCATCTTTAATAAAAAAAATTAGTAAACTTTTATTTTGAAAAATTTAATTAATTTTCCTTTTGAAAAAGGGCACTGTGTTTTAATTTTTTGGATGGGACATCCAACTTTTAAACCACAAAAAAAAATGTATATGTGATATTCATCATATTATCTTTCCAACAAGTCCTCCTAGTAATGATTTTGTTTCTTGGATCTCAAGATATTAGCTCGTGAATTCAAGTTGTCAAACATATTTATCAACAAAGAAAAAAAAATATGGTTGACTATTCTTTTAATTTTTGAGAAAATTCTGGCAAATTTCAACTCTCAAGACCTATCCTATCATCTTCCTCATCAAAATAAATTTCCAACGAGGTATAGTTTGGAATATTTTGACTCCCAGATCTCAATATATGGCCTCTAGAACAACACATCTCAACAACCGTTGATTAATCTTCATCGTGCAATCTGGGCACTTGATTAAATTTCACTCTTCCTTTTGAAAATTTTGATTTGTCTTCATAATATTTATCCCACATGCATGGTATTTTCATAGATTTTAATGTATATATTAAAAAGTGCAATATAGACTTAACATGAAATAAAGGAAAACTATGGATATTTGTAAAATTTGACCCTTGGAAATTAATTAATTAATTAATATTTTAAATACCCAATCAACCTGCACCTCATGCCTAGCCAACGTGAGTCAAAAGTACACATGTCACCACATATCTTCACGTGATAGGTCAATAATCTGCCACATGTAACCAATACGAATATGTCATGGGTCTCTAATGGCGGGTTGCTATGTGTTGTCATTAGTTAGGTGTCAGGTGTCATCATAATTAGCTTCCATGTAGTGTTCTCATTGGATGCCATGTGTAACTAATAGTGCACTTCCATGTGTCACGAGGTGAATGGTTTCCACGTGGATTAAATTGATTAGTTAATGATTCATATAAGTAATTCAAAATATTGGTTAAGTGTGGGAAGAAGGTGGAATGAGAGGGAAGGGGAGGGTAGTGTAGGGGGAGGGTAGATTTGTGGGTGGTGGAAGTATTAAGATGACGTAGGATGATGTAAGGGGGGTGAAATGTAGGAAGCGAAGTTAGGGGTCATGGGGATTGACAGATAAAGAGGTGAAGGAGTATGGAAGGTTGGGTTCACGGGTTTGGGAGTGAGGGAGGTGAGGGAGGTGAGTTCGACCTATTGAAAATAAGTTTAAGTATGGATTAAGGGGGGGTAAGGAGTAAGGGGAAGTGTTGGGCTCTAAATATGTTCTAAAACAACCTTAGTTTAACATTAATTTATCAACCCGAGCATTCATCTTTTATTTCAAGAATATCAAAAAAGTCTATGCAAATAGTTGTAGAGGCTAAAATCATGTAGCAAATCTGAGTTTATCAATAATCAAGTTCCTCACAGTCATTGATCAAAGAGAGAGCGTGGACCGTTGATTATCTAGGGAGATATCAGGAGATCGTAACTCGAGAAATCAGAGGTAAGAGTTCTAGGAACTAGCGAAATCTGATTTCACGATTTGATCTAAGTTGTCAGATCGAGGAGAGATCTGGAACGTTGATTCATTTCGAGGGAAGGAGGTATCGAAAGTTCAGATAACGAGAGATTCGTGAAGTGCTAACTCACAAAAGGATCACAGTCGTTGATCGAAGAGAAAGCATAGACCGTTGATTGCCCAGGGAGATATCGAGAGTTCGAATATCGGGAGATTCACAAAGTGTGAACTCGTGAAAGGATCACATTCATTGATCAAAGACAAAGAGTGGATTTATTATTATCTAGGGAGATATCGAGAGTTTGGATATAGGGATACGAGAAGTGAGCGGTCCTCCAAATTCATGAAATGCAAAGTCCCGATATGCAAAAATGAGATCCAAACTGTTGGATTGCGGGGATTGTGGATCGTTGATCTGGCAAGCGAAACTTGCAAGTTCGGGTTTTGGAAGGATGAGCAAGAAGACTTCACAAAACCCAAAATTGTGAAGAAATCGGAAGGTTTGGCCCCAGGTCATAATGAGGGGTCATATGAATGGAGGATAAAGGAGGATCTAGCATGCGCTAGGATCCTGTCGAGATTTCAGAGGTCGGGGTGACTCACATGCAAAGGCCCAATATGTTAAATTGTGACGTGCCTTTCGGTTGGGCAACTGGTCATATCCTTGGTCACGTAAAGAGAGGGGCTTAACCAGGAGAGATAGCACCTATTTACACTAAGGTTTTAAAAGGCGTTAAAGATAAGCCTGTGAGTTCCATATGACCTGTGCCTTAAGAGAAAGGGGGGGGCTATTAAGTTGATTGAGGCTCTTGAGCGGCCGAAGAGTCAGTCAGACTCAGTTTCTTGATCGATCCTAGACCAAGAGGTTGCATAGCCCTTAGGAGAGAAGGGGGGTCTGCATCATGAGCCATGGTGCAAACTGATAGGGTGACCAACAAAAGAGCCATGCTCCAACAATTCCATGCCCAATAGATCCAAACAACTAGGCCTTGTGTGGAAGAAATAGATAATTAATTTGAGAAAGGACTTCCCATCTTTTTCCCATTATCCCACCTTCAAACCTGAATCTAACAAACTTTAGTTAAAAGTGACAAGACATGGTAATGGATTTCATGTGCAATTTCCTTTTGTTTCTACACTCAACCTTAAATTCCTTAATCTTACCTCAATTAAAATCCTTGAATGTGATGTGGAAAGAAGCATTTTTTTCCAAATAAATTGAATAGAGCCATGGGATCCATTAGTAAAAACTTAGGGGAATGGGTGGTATGAGACCTTCCCATTTTCAAATAAAATTTAATACTCTCAAATTAAGAAGATTTTTCTTTGATTTGAGATATTGATCAAGATAGGTAATTGTCAACTGAAATATGTTTCTTGTTCATGATATTTATAATAATTTGTGAATCCCCCACTACCACCAGGGACCTTATGTAGAGATCATTAATTCATCTGATTCATTGAAGAAGAGATTAGGCCTTAGCTTGATTATTGGTTCCTATTCCCAGTCTCCAATCATAGCTTGTTTCTGTATTTTCTATACAATTGAAAATGATCCCCCCCACACCTACTACTCCTATAAACATAAGCAACATTAATGACAAACATGATTTTACATTTTTGGGTGGTTCTCATAGAAAATTTCTCTTGCAATCATGCTAGTGAACTTGGCTATACTAGATCATAAGTTTCTATACAGAGACCATCAACTAATGTTTTAGAAATTAGATTACACTAAAAACCATTATCAAGTAGATCATTTACCTTCTAATTCTTCAGTTGAATCTTGACTCATAATAGTGCATTCATGTATCCACTCACCCTTGGTTGTTGAAATGTGGTATAGACTCTGGCTTCATCCAAATTAGAGGTGATATGTACCATTATTTCCTTTGTCTCAATAGTTTCATTATTTTCTCCCTTATTGAACTTATTCCTCTTTGGATACATTTTTTGATGTAGTTTCCAACACTTCTCATTCATGTTCCCATCTGCATCATAATCTTTACAATGCCTATTACTCCTCTTTTCCATTTTGGCTACAATATTCTTAACTTTTATCTTGGTAGTTCCATCTTGGACCTTTTGTGGTTGGACCTTCTTAGAGTCCAAGTCAATATATAGAACCTTCTTTCTCTCCTCATCTATTCTCTTGACAAAAAAAAAATAACATCCTTCAAATATGGCTAAATAAACCTCTAAGGATTCACCACCACTCCCAACGCTTCCAAATAGATACCCATTTTGATCGATTACTTCTTGAATTTGGAAGTGTACACTTGCAAACCTTATTCATGTTCTTAATGAAGGTGTTTTGTTTCATGAGATGCTCCTCTTTCTAGCCTATGCGATAAAATTGTGATTTCAACAAAGCCCTGAAATCCTCCCATTTTGTAATCACGGGCTTCTTTCCTATCCTTAGTCCATCCACATAGCTCTACCACCATAGTAGATCATGTCCAATAATCATCAAACATGCAATAGAAATATATTTTTCTTATTGGATTTGATAAAGGACAAAAAAATTCCATTTGGTTTAGCTATCTATTCAAAACTTTAGCGTTAAATTGACCATAAAATATTTGTATTTCAATATTTTCTTCAATATTTAAATATCTAGGTTAAAATATGTTTCTATGGGTCTACAATTCAAACTACAACTTGGATATTTATTTTTCTAACTTCAAGGAAAACAACACTAGCCTACAAATTTATTGTTAGCAATAATCAACGAATAGTGTTCAATCCAATAGAATAATGGTACAAAGAAACACAATGAGTGAGGGCTCTATCCCTAGCAATAAAACAACATTATGATGACAATCTGAAGCACAAATCGAATCACAAATCATGGCTGATATATTCACAATGAAAATCACCAATTATAAATACACTAAAACATTGTAGAATGTTGTTAGTTGATACTAACATGTTTGACAGGAGTTTCAAGTTTTCATTAATTGAAAATGAAATGCCAAAATATACACAATAACCAAAATTTATAATGGTGTGTTTTTGTTAACTATAATGTAGTGTTGTGTGTGATCATATGACCAATGTATACAACAAATAGTCCAAGAAAGAACATTGTGTATGTTCTCCTACTAATCCATATCAACAATTAAATAAATGAAGTGTAATTAATTAAAAAAATAGATGGTTTCATGTGGGGATTTTCATAATCAATGCAACAAGGAAATATATTCAAGACATACATAATCACAACTTAGTTCATTGCTATCTAATTTCCCATTAAAACCATAATAGTATAAATACCAAACACTAGTCGAATTGTTGCGTGAATGACCAATAGGAAATGATGGAGATAATGAGTTGTTATAGGTTAGATAAAAAGGAAAATATTGAGTTCATTGGAAACAACATAACCAGATTTAGTGACAACTCTACACTATCATTCATACAAAAACCCACATCAAAGAATACTCGCGAAACTCATCCTTGCTAATTCTTAAGTCTTACACCATTTGTTTCTTTTGGATCCTTTTTGAATCACACCTCCCCATTGGGATGATTTTTGTCTCCAAACGTTGGTCCATAGATGGAAGCACATGGCCTCCACTTTCTTCTCCAAGTCCACTAATCAATCAGTCCTCGAAATTGCTTACTTATTTTTTGTTCCCTTTTAAGCTACTAGTCTATGTTGTTCTACTTATACTAGAGGTGTTCATCCTCTCCATGTATGTAATTTGACGAGGTAGGACTTATCACCTTTAAGCAAGTGATATTTGTTTTCTCTCCTTTAGAAAATTATGTCCCTTTCCCATAAGTATGGGTTGTATTGTATAAGATTCTTTTCTCTTTTTCTTTTTTAAGTTTTTCTTACTTAATGATGTTTGATGATGATGGTGGTGGTGGTTATTAATATCTTCTGAGGTAAATTTTTATTTATTGCACCTTAATAAAACAAAGTATGGAATTACTTGGTTTATTTTAAAATTTTATTTTCGTGCTTGACAATCTTGGAGAGAAGATTTTGTAAAGAACAATAGTTTTGATGAGTTAAAAGGTTATAAAGGTTGATATTGTAACAAATACTCTAAAATTGAAATCTAATGTGGGTGTATGCAAGACATTATAAGAGAAAGTGATTTTCATATTCAACCCTCTTTTTTCTTTTTTCTAAATAGAAAGGAGTAATATTTGTATTAGAAATAGGTTGCAACTTGTTGGCGTTCGGAAGTCACTCCTGAATTGCTAGCAGAAGCAGAGCCCGAAGCCCATCAGATTTAATGTCACGGTTTGTTTTAAAGGGTGATCAAATGGAGGGAAACTCAAAACAACGTCGTATCAACTCGGAAACCAGACCGGGCATGCATGAAAGAGTGAGGTCCTGATAAACTCCAAATAGTGGGTCGTAGTAAAGGCGAGTAGGTGGAAGATTTACGCAAGAAGAGCGCAATGATCTATTACAAACATCAGGTGTGCAACAGATGGAGAAGGAATGCATTCGAACGCAAAATCCTTTTACATTCAAATACAGAAAACCAGAGGGCACAACAACGCTACAACAAATCCTTTATTGCAACGAGTTGCACTACTGTGAATCCTCCGGCGAAAGATGAAACAAAGACGGAAAAGAAAGAGAACTATTTGTTATAAACCAAGAAATCTCAAACACAGAGGCATTACCAGGAAACCAGGATATTTGCTGAAACTTTTCAGTCGGGAGCTTAGCTCTACCATCGATAGATACAAAAATGGCAAAAATGCCTACATATACTCAAAATTACAACAGCGGCGGAACCAAGAAACGCATTGAAGGCTTTGCGTCTGCATGGCTTCTGACAATACGGAGATGCGATCTTTGAATGGTCGTGCAACTTATGGCAGATGCGATCAGTCTTCTGACAATTCATTCGGTGAATCGACGTGC